>CM073585.1:25823116-26022163 GCA_037074715.1 Magnolia kwangsiensis | reverse complement strand
CATGTACCCTAACTGACCAAAATTTTCGTGGTCACTATCCTTAACCAATTCCTGTGTTGTTCTAAGGTATGGATCAACAAAACTTAACTTTTGGATGCCATCGGGTATTATTTAAAATAAATCAATAGTTAAAACTAAAAGTTAACATTGAAAACCTACAATTAACTAATTGAAAACTTTTAATGAGTTGGCCAACCTTAAACACAGTTGATGAATGGTCCATATTATAAGATCAACCCATTAAGGATGTCCCAAGTAAACAAAGTGGATCCCTTGCTGAATCGCATAGACTATGTGACCCTAATATATGAGCCAGCCACACCCACTTTTACTGGTCACACGGTGTCCGAGCTAGTGCATCTGCAAGTCTTTTTAGTCTAGGTATGATGGGTCTTCAATCTAAATACATGAAATTGATTATGCTAATGTAAGTGACCAAAGGTCCAATCTAAGATCATCTATCCATGGTGCACTCACACTTTCATGTGGAGTAGGGCGAAGGCACGTTGACTCCAAGTTATGTTTGATGGTGGAGACATTTCATCCTAATCACCTAGTTAGTCCCCTCACACAAGATGACCAACATCATAATACCACAGGTTTTTCCTTGAACCTACTAAGTGGTCATGGCCAAACAAAGTATTGAGATCTATGGTCCTCAACTTTCCCTTGGCCAGTTGTCATTGTATCCAATCTCAAGTGCCCAAGGACAACCAGAGGAATCCCTCTAATAATCATATGAATATCCATGTTCTATATGTTAGTAAGACTAATGAATGCATAGATCATGTATTAACCAAGGTAAAGAGTAAGACAACATTGGTTTTCGAGGGCAACACCCTAATAAGAGATGGCAGATCTTGAGAAGCAAGTTGCTTGGGAGTTCATGGACCTTCTTGAAGGCCACCACATGATTGGTTGCAAGTGGGTCTACACTCAAGCATAACTTAGATGATTCTATCACTTGGTACAAGGTCCAGCTTGTTACTAAAGGTTTTACTTAGGAACTTGGAGTTAGCTATCATGATGCCTTCTAGCCACACTAAGCTTAATTCCATTTTCATCCTTCTCTCTGTGGCTGCTCATTGGCATTGGTTGTTTCATCAATTAGATATTAAAAATGCCTTTGTACATGGCGAACTTTAGGAATGTGTCATCCTCTTGGATTCTATCCTAAAGGCGTATCTAATAAGGTTGGTCGAAGGTGTTTATGGATTGAAGCAATCTCTTCATGCATGATTCCAATGGTTTGGCACTACAATATTCTAGATTGGCTTTTAGCGGTGTGCATTTGATCATTCCATCTTTGTCAACATGGCTTCTACATGATTTAACTATGTTGATGACATCATTGTTAACAGTGATAATATTGATGGCATCTCTTTGGTGAAGATCTTCTTGATAGAGATTTGAGATTAAAGATTTGGGCCCCCGGTCTACTTCCTTGGATTGAAGTATCTTGCTCTTCATCTCAATGGAAGTATGCTCTAGATCCTCTTACTCTCACAAGTATGCTTGATTCTCGCCATGCTAAGTCGCCAATTGAAATTTATCATCATATGTTTACCAAGTAGTTTGATCCCCCAATGATCATGGATTGTACTAGCACTTAGTTGGGAAACCGATACATCTCTCTATCACCCCTTTCATTAGTTGCCTACACCATCCATCAGAGTATGCAAGCTCTGCATTCCCACCATCTTAAGGCTCTCTTCCTCATTCTCCATTAAATTAAGTCAGCCCTGGCAAGGGTCTCCTTTATGTTTACCAAGCTGTTAATCATCATATTTTCATGTCTACTGTAACAATGATTTTGGGTTGGCTCTGCAGATGATCATCATTTGACTGTAAGGTTTTATAACTTTGTCGGTGGCAATCTTGTTTCGTAGGAAGTAAGAAACAAACAATTGTTGCCTGGCCCTCTTTGAGGCCAAGTATTAGTCTATGGGAAATGGGACAAATGAAATTCTCTAGCTGCACTCATCTCTTATTGATCTTGGTATTGTGAGCTCCTCTCCTGCCCATACCCTTTTTATGTGATAACTAACCCATCATCTCCCTGTTTTCATAATAAGACAAGATACATCGAAGCTTATTGTCACTTTGTTCATGAGAAGCAATTGTCATGTGTTATTTTGACTCCGCATTTATCTTCCAAGGACTCTTTAGACTATTTATTTCTTGCTTATACAATATTTTGTTTAAGTTGGAGATGATTGATATCTATACTCAATCTTAAGGGGAGTGTTAGCAATGGTATATTGCATATTTAGTTTAGTCTCTTAGATTAGCATAAATTTTTTATAGTCCTAAATATAGGAGAGGGAAAGGGGAAACCCAAAACCCTAATTTACCAAAATTCCATGGCTGATTAGACCTTTGCTAGAATAAGAAGCATTAACTCCTTTTTAAACAATGACTTGTTTATTTTTCTAACCATTGATCAAATTATATGTATCATCCTATCAAAGTGACATTTTGGAAGAATTGCCAATCAAAAGAGGCCCCACATGATGAATGACCCATATCAATGATCTTCTCTCTTCTAGAAATAATAAATATAGCCGATCTATTCTCCTAGCTATTGATTGGGTAGTTAGAATATTGGGAGCGGATTAGGTGAGACCACTGATGCACCGAGGTGAGTGGGACCCCTGACTTTGGGGCTGACAGTGATGTATGTTCCTTAAATCCACACAGCTCAACCATTTTGAAAGCCCATTTTAGGGCATGATCCCAAAAATGAAGCAGATCCAAATCTAATGTGAATCATACCACAGGAAACAATACTGATTGAATCCTCACCATTAAAAACTTCATGGGGGCCACCAGAATGTTTGTTTGCCATCCAACCTATTGATAAGGTCACAAAGATCTGGATGAAGAGATCACAAAAATATCAACTTGATCCAAAACTTTTGTTGCCCACGGGAAATTTTTAATGGTCGATTACCACTGTTTCTTTTATTATGGTCCACCTGAGATTTGGATCTGCTTCATTTTTTTGGATCATGCCCTAAAATGAACTTTCAATACGGTTAAGACTGTGTGGATATAGTCACATACATCATAGTGGGCCCCACAATCAGGGTTCCCACCCACCTTGATGGATCCAGGGTCTCACCTAATCCGCTCCCAGAATATTGGCATCAAACTGACTTTTAAAAAACGGATGTGTAATCATTGTGGAGACCATCCATTTTCTTAGACATTAATTGGATGATTAATATCATATCAACAACATGATTTTTAAGAGGGGTCAAAATTGAAGGTGAGCCACGTAATGGACAATTTTATATCATTGTTCAATGATCTTAACTATCCAATGGATAAGAAATGTTGGTTCATATTATTAAGGAGGTCCGATGAGTGATTTCAATGTGCTGCCCACTTTTGATTTTGGCTATCTCTACAAAATCACATTGATCGAATAATCCTAGCAATCTGATTAGGAAAATGAATGGTTCTTATTTTTATACTACAAGTGATCCAATCATTCGAACCATCCATCAGGTGGGGCCATTGTCGATACCTTCCGAAGTTCGCTTTGATGGGATGATCCTATCCATACGATCAATAGCCAGAAAATGCATGGTCAATATTTTTATATTAGGAAAGTTCCAATCAGTTTTATAGGCGGTCTAACAAGTATTGTCCACTTTTGATTGTTGACTCCTTTGCAAAATTATTTTGATCTGATGATCCTAACCATCCGATCAATATTTAGGGAAATGGACAGTTCATATTCATTATTGTAGAGGTTAGTCATTGCGCTGGACTATCATCATTTGGGTCGACCATAGATTGCCAAGCTTTCTCAGAAGCCACTTTGATCCAATCATCCAAACCATCCAATTAATTGTTATGAAAATAGATGGTCAATATTTATTATACTTGAAAATAGATGGCACATATTAATTATACTTCAAAAGGTTGATTTAGTGATCTAGAGTCCCATATGCGAGTTTATACCCAAAGATCAACAGTACATTCATACGTGGTTGTGGCCCACCTGATGAGTGGGCTAACTTTATTTTGGAGGGCATCCTCGCATGCCTACTGTTGTAATTTTCTTCAATTTCGATTTGGGTAACGTGATTTATGCGAGCATGCAGATTTGACTATGCGGCTCAATCCAAACCGAACAATTATGACCCTAAGTGCCAAGATAGGACCCAAGATAGGCAGATATGTTGGAAATTGACTGTATATGATTGAGAGTCGGTCACCTATTTCATTACCCACACAACATTGATTAAGATGATCATGCGATTATCAAATAATGGGTTCGTATTATGAAAATGGGTTACACCTCTACCTAAAAAAAAAAAAATGACTTTTTAAATATAAATAAAACAAAAATGAAATTCCTATAGTTGACCGCGAAGAACAATTGAAGATCACCTTTCTGAACAGAAAACTTTGCTTGATACTAGAATTGAATCCAACATATGGGTATAGACTCGAATTACAACTAAAGCTAACTTCTTGGTTACTGCTATAAATTACACTAAGGAATGTAAATTACTGATAACGATGATTAGACTAAGGAATGTAAATGACTAATAATGCTAAGGAGCATAAGAAAATTGAAACATAAATTTGATTTGGTTTGGTTGGTATGAGACTTCTTCTTCTGTTGATTTCTTTTGCTATTTATAGACTTGAACCGACCATTTGGATGCTTCTTACATTTTGACGGTTGTTATAATTATTTCATCATTACTGATCTTCTGGAGCCCTCCTATATGTGCCATCTATCCTATAATTACTCCAAGCTTTCTTATCAACTTGACCACACTCTGCTCAGCCACCCTTACTTTGTGGTGATGTGGCATCGCTCAATAAATGCCAATTGTATTACCACAAAATCCCCTTTAGATATCTTTGTAAATCTCAAATTCATCACGCAACTCTCATAAATTTACATGTGTTCCTCTTTGATTGGCTCTCACAGAAACAGACAGAAATAGGGTAAAACATTACCTCTCCAAAGCCACTTCACCTTTGGTAAAAGGTGAAAGCTACGTGTGACCCCTCATAAATACGACCATTCTTTAGGTAACGTGGTGACACTTCATTTTCTATGTATGACCGAGACAATTTCGAATGATGATCATGTTTTTCTTTTTTGAATAGAAAGTTATTCCCATGGTAACACATGTATAAGTGTTGTACTATACAAGATCATGATTACATGTTAATTAATGCACCTAATTTCAGCCGATATAAACCCATTTTCCACACTCTTCCGAGTTTTTGAAGATTTCTTCCCTGTTTCTTCATTTTCGAACCCTAAATCTCTTATTTCAGCAATAGTTGCGTCCTCATCCTGTCTCTCCAAACTTCCATTAAGATGATTTAATACATACATTAGGTCTTTCTAAAAGAAAAAAATCACTAATAAGATCATCTTCAAAACACCGCTTGATGATTATTATTGCCTTGGCCTAGCCCTCTTTATCAAAATCTAGGTTGATAAGGTCTGCCCAATGGACCGTTTCTTTCCAAACTGCTCTGGCGAGAACTTGCTAATTCAATCTCAATCAATTGTCGATCCTTCCAATGCCCTGAAGACTTCATGATCCTGGATGAAACCCTTACTAGGATGACACAATTTGTTCGAACATATCGCTACACAATATGAAACTTTTTGAAAAGTGATCAGCATCTATGAATGCATCAAATTGTCACTATACGATTACACACTAGATCCCTCTCTCTTTACTACAGTATCAACATTTTGGAATTCATCCACAAATACTTTTTTTTTTTTTTTTTATGCGGCCCCATGAGTCCAACAATTTTAGATATCTGTGCTCTTACCCAACTTCTTCCTTCTTGCGAACCAGTTTTTCCAAGCTTCGCTCATGATGAAAAGAGACACTTTAGCAACAAGCCCAATAAGGCCTATTCTCATTTCATACTTACTGTAGACATGAAGGCTTGATCGAGTATGAAGAATACACAGTCTTCTTACTACGATGGATCTGTCGTCACCTACTCTGTGTGAATGCTCTCCAAATCAGCAACAAAATACATTCAGCTAGCCGAGGTACTTCCACATGGTAGAAAACTAGTGCTTGCACCCTTTGTGCTTGGCCACCTGTATAGAGGCATGTACGAGCTAACCATAAAAGGTCAATTTCATAGCGGATGACCGTTATGGCTTCTCCAAATGTTGTTGTATGAATATTTTTATTCTTTCCTTATACATTCTCCCCCTCCCTCCGATATCATCTATACCTCTTATGGTCACCACAATTATTCATTTTCCTTAAGAAGTCTATACGTTTTCTAAATACATGGACTATCTTTTCTTTTCTCCTAATAAAGGTAAATGTAAACGCACTTTTACCACTTTTTATTTGAAAGAGTTTGGCTCAGCCTAGTTTACAGGCAATTTTGAAGAAAATGACGAACAATCGACCTCACTAATGCTTTAAACTTGGAAAAGTTACTTCATCTATAGGAACCTCCGTTATGGCAGCACGGTGGAGACTGACAAGAATGCCAAGGCTAGAATTGAGAAATATTATCCGAATTTACTTGCCCAACAATTCGACCTCATCCAATGCCTTTCATGTCCTTGTACCCAAAAGACTTGCAATCAATCTCCTTACTCTCGGCTAATTGTCAATAAGGTTCAACTTTACCGTTCTCTCCATTTCACTTTTCAGTCAGCCAATATGTCTTTTGAGCTTCCCAAATTTTCGAACTGTCCTCAGATTATGGACACCTTTCTAAATGGTGGAGGAACTATTACGAACGATTGGTCGCCACATCTACTGGGCTTATTACTGCTCACATCAATTCCCCAATGGACTTGCGAGGAAAGAAGAAAACTACACCTCAATCGGTCGCGACTTCCAGTCGAAGGACAACCAGGTCGAGGGATATATTGGCCGAAACTACTACAACAACAACAACTATAGTCAAGACTGCTCCTAAACCGAAATGCTAAAATATTATGGTGAATGGGCCTATTCTTCAAAAGACTCCAGTCCAATCTCCTTCATCTACTCCCATGAGGATTGCTAATTTGGGACCTCCTCTTGGTCCAGCTTCCGAAGCTCCTACTTTGGTCATTATTTGAGTTGATTCAACTACACAACTGACGTCAACAAGTTAGCCATCACTAGCCATGATGTGCGAGGACTGACATTACAAAAATCTTGTACTTCTTTAGCTGACGTTGTATCTTCTTTTGAAAAATATTTCAAAAATAAGTACTAACCGGGCTCTCCATTGAAGAATATGCCACAAAAATTAAGGAGGGCCTTAAACATCATAAAGATGCTTATTATAATCGATGTTGGACCATATGGTGGCAACATAGAGAGAGATTGAACAATCTGACTCTTCCTTTCGTTGACAAATATCTCACCCCCTAGAAATTCGATCTGCCACCATTCCTAACTTTTGCTCGACCAATAGCAATAATCATTAAAAATCCTCAATTAGTAAACAATCGATTCACTATCGTCATTGTCTATTTCGACTTAGGTGGATGTTACTTTCATACCTACCTTTCCACATTTTCCTTTTTTTTTTAAACCATTTTCTTTCTAACTTTTCTCTTTACTCGTAGTGACTTGGGAGCTGTTGGCCACGGAAAGGTAAGTTGTTTCTAAACCAACACTTCAACAAATCAAACAAGCTGTCGAGGCCGCCAAAGAAATAGAGCCACAAGCTACTGATTCTGAAGATATATTGAGCAACAAACCTCTTCATCTTCCTCTAATCCAAGAAACAATAGCCAACAAGACAGAACTCGTGCATACGATCAATCAACCTCAGACACCCACGATTTTTATCGACCAAGGGAATGAAGAAAACAAGGCTGATGTAAACACCCGTCCTTTATCGGCCGCTCGTCAAAGCTCTCAGAGAGCATCAGCCTCATGATCCACTCCAACATCCATTTGCCAACCATCTCCAGTCTTGGGATCTTCTCATGATGAAGAAGAACCACTTCAATCATGCATAGCATGTGAAGTTATCATCTCTGACACAATAATGGTAGGAGTTCAAGTGATTGACATTTCTGTTTCTCATTCAAAACCGGTACCTTATCCAATACCGATGTTAGTTGATGATTCTCCGATATCTGAAGACGTTCTTTAAATTGAAGACATCCTCTCTTCCTTCTAGAAAGCTCTTAATAGTGATATTTTCATGATCAAGTCTCACGTGCCTTATACTGAGCTACAACAACTTAAAGAGGAAATCCAGGCACTTGTACATTTGATGATACAAGAGGTTACGTTGATCGAGTTGGTTGGGAAGCTTACTAAACTCATCGATCACTTCCAAGTCTTCTCTCGCTCAGACGATAGCCTTACTGTCAAACTACCAGCACTTAAAGAATTTCTAGATGTGATAAAAGAGTATCGTGAGCTCCATACCATGATTGAACATTTTGAATTTGAGAAAGCGAATGTAACTTCTCAAGTGGCTATGGCCAGTTATGCTGCAACAAAGCTCTTGGCAAAATATAATGAGTTAAAGAAATCTGATGCCAAGTTGGAGGGTATGAGCATGCAGATTCTCGCTCTAGAAGCATAACTGGAGGTGCGGAAGAGGTGTTTTGAAGAGAAGAAAGCAAAGTGTGATTAAAGGAAGATGGCGATTAAGGACCTAGCTGAATTTGCCAAAACACAAACAAAAGTGATTGATAAGGTTAGACGAATGGTTTTGAGGCATCATGTTGTGTTGACCAGGAAGAAAGACATGAGAAAGTGAAGGATGCGATTGCTAGACTTTCTTCTTTTAAATTCTAACTTTCCTCCTATACATTCAACAATTAATGAAATTGGTCTCTGAGCCTCCTTTATTTTGTTTCCTCGGCCACCTTTTACTTAGCATTCTCTTTTACTTTTGTCATCCATAACTGACTTGATGATGTGGCATGCGAAAAATGAGGAGTCATGCGCTGCTTTAGCCAAAGTAACTGCCATGACCACCACGCATTCTGACTTTTCAGGAATATAAGGCGTCATTGCATGCCAAAACTGCTTTTAATGCATCGAACGTGGGGAGTGTGTAATCGCCTATATAAACAACACATGACCCCATATTGCAACTTACTAAACACCCACATACTTCCTAAGAATATCCTATCTTTGAATTGTGAATGTGACTTCCAACCAACCCTCTTCTTCTTTCCTTAGTCAGGCTAAGGCCTACCTTAAAGAGATTCTCTATTATGGCCTTGTTGATTATGGCCAGTGTTTCCTTTTGTTTGACATTACTCTTTTCACTAGTGATGCCTCTGACGTTGCCGATACTAACGCACCTCTTAGAGAAATTCTACAGGTACTGAGGAAACTCCACTACCTTAGAGATAGATACTTCTAACTCAAATTCAAATTGCAGATGGTTGTTGAATATCTGAGATAGCAAGCCTTTGCACATAAAGAGTCTGACTTCATGGGCGATGCCTATAAGAGAGTGGAACGACCACCTCCACTATAACACAGTCCACTAATTCAATAGGACCCTACTAGGAGTCCTTCAAGCTTAATGCACTAAGCTTATGGATGACATTAAGGAGGAGCGTGCTCATGCCGTAAAGGATTCTGCCATCCTGGAGGATTTTCTTTCCTTCTTGGACTCGCAAATTGCTGACTACCAGGCTCGGTCGCACATAAGCCTTACTGGCAAGAAAGAGGCAAAAGGTAGAGTTTCCTCGATCGGTAGCCATGTTGATCAACATTTGCACTTCCTAAACATCTTCACAAATAAGGGACAAAAGAATACTCTGGAGGTCAATAAACTACATGATGTTCAAGAGTTTTTAGAAATAAAGGCAGCATATGCCTAATCAACTCTTCTTAACCGTTGGTCGTTCCTCTTCTTCTTCTTTTTTGTAACTCGACTTATGGCCCATCTTTCCTTCAATAAAATTACTTTTTGTCATTCTAAGCATCACATATGTATTATTACTTATTTGGACGTATCATTACCATAGAACAATGTAATTACTATTGAGATATCTGCCTTTGGCATTTTAGAACATATACCAAATAATGGTATTGTCGTTTTGATCGACCGCATTTAATCTAAGATACTTGGCCGATGAGAATCATCTAGCTGTATGCACCATCAAATGAATGTGAAACAGGGTCAAAATCACCGCATTTATCAAAATTTACCTTATCGACCAATTCCATGCAGAGTAATGTTATCATTGATTGGGTTGTTGATGATTCTATACTTAATAAAGTCAACTAATGGAGTATCACATTCTGAACTCAGCCGCCATCAACACTTAGTAGTTTCTTCTTTCTTTCGCCATAACTAGCTAGCTGACAGGGCACATAAAAATGGGGAGACGTGTGTTATTTTTCAAGGAGTTGGCATTTATTATAGTTGTACATTCCAACTTCCTAGGAATACAATTCGGTACCTCAAATCGTAATTCAATTGTTCCAACTGCCACGTCTATTGAATGTGGTCATTTAATGGCTCCAATGATGCTTAATAAAAGCATCATTCTTTCCTGTTTTACATCCTACACCTCCCTATTGCATCCTTTACCTCCTAATTGACCGGGACTCAACTCCATGTCTTCCTCCATCTTCTACGCTTAATCTCTAGTCTTTTTGAAGGATATTCTCCCTAAGGGGATTGAGTATTTTTCTCAATATGCTCTCCTCCATGACGTTTATCCTTTCATCAGAGATTCTATAGAGGCATCTATCACTGACCACCTCTGAAGGAACTTTTAAAGGTTTTGACCAAGTTGTAGCATCTTGGAGATATTTACTTTAAGGCAGGATTAGAGGTCCAAAAGTACACTAACTTAATGGGGGAGAGTGTTGTTGTTCATGCGGATTCCAAAACCCCTTTCGCCCGCTATGACATGACATGGAACCATCGCTTTCAATGGAAACATCAACATAACTTCAACAAGGCAGTGCTGCGAACGTTCCAAGTCCAATGCCAAGAGCTAGCCAATGATCTTAATGAGATTTCCTGAGAGGGATCACCTTGACTCTTGGGAGCTCATGGCCTTTGTAAAATCTCATATCAACTTTTACCAAGCTCAATCGCCAGAGAGCGTTGCCCCGAAGAAGGAAGCTGAAAGCGAGGTTGCTGCAAATGGTCACCGCACCGATGAAGTCCTAACTTTCCTCGACCACATTATAGTTGGGCAACAGGTTTAGAGGAGTCAAAAGAAGCAAGCCAAGGAGGCTAGAACATCCTCGCTTAAGGAATTCTAAAATATCAAAGCATCCTTAACCTGAGTTGCTAGAAGTCCTTACCTTTTCTTATCACATTTTATTTTTTTCTATGGCCGATGGCCTAAATTCCTTCATGCAACAATAAAATCATTTTTCCTTTCCATGATTAGCTGTAGGACATTTATTGGTTTCTCCTTTTTGTTACTCAGCCCAACCTTGCACTACCTCTCATAAAGAATGGTAGTATGCTTTTAAGAATCAGCTGTTAATTGGAGTTCTCACGACTTTTTCATCCTTATCACACAAGACATATGCTTCACCCTTAAGAACTTGAATGACAATATATGGCCCATCCCAAATAAGCATCCATTTCTTATCCAAGGTTTGGTCCTTGTGCCATATTGGTAACACTACCTTCCAAACCTTAACTCCTTTCCCGAAGGACTTCCCTTTTACTCTTTCGTTATATGCTCGAGCGACCTTAGTGTTGTTGGCGACAATAGAGTCTAAGGCTCTCATGCGAGTCTCATCTAACCTTTCAAGTCAACCTTAGCCACCGCATCGTGTCCATAAGTTAATGCAAATGGACTCACTCCAGTATTGGTGTTGGGTGAATTCATGTATGCCCAATGTGCCTCAGACAATTTTGTATGCCATTTGTAGGAATTATCTTTAGTCATCTTCCTCAATATGTTCTTTACTTTGTTAGTAGCCTCAGCCTGACCATTTGCCTACACATAATGTGGCATTGAGTGTAGGATTTTAATTTTGTATCTGATTGAACCCAAGGGTTGACAACCCTAAGTGTAGGGCCACGATGCAGTAATAACTCAGTGAGACCAAGGTCAAATGCTCAAGGAATGGGGAACACAACCTAGAACTAGTCTAATAGTAAAGGTTTGTTTGGATTTTTAATCTAATGATTAAGGATTTTAAAATAGATAAATAAAATACTAATGATCTAAGAATCCACTCATAGCAATCACAATATCCAATATACTAATTTAATATATATAACTCTATTATATATCAATTCAATCGAAGTTATATCAATTCAATCAAAAGATAATTCTATTAAACGAATCATTAACACCAATAAGATATGATTTCAATTGAACAATTCTCTCATGAAACACTTGGATCTCAATCACAGTGAATTAAAAGTGTCTAAAGCACCCTTAGGCGACAATAGATCAATCAATTATATAGATTGAATCATTATCTAATTCAAGCTAAACAATTGTTAAATCAGAGCATTCATTGTACCCATAGTGTACAACAATTCTAGAAACAAATAACTCAAAGATTTTAAAGTAAATCCAAATCTATTTCAATCTACTATTATCATTCAAACCATTGTTATTGAATTAAATAAACTAAATATTGTAATTAAACTACGACCTTCATCCCTTAGCCTAAGCTAAGAGATTAGCCTAACATGGTTAACATCTAGAAAATAAAATAAAATAAAAACCAAAATGATAAAATAGATTTGAGGGATTAAAGAAGAAGGACGGCTTTGTGGAAGTTCTGTCATCCCTAGGTCTTTTTCTTAATCCCTAATTTGCCCTTAGGAAGGCTTATAACACCCATTTAAATAGGAAAAACTTACACCAACTTAAAATCGATTTCAATTTCACGTACTTATGTTACACTTTAGTCACACCAACAATAGTCTTTGGTTACACTGAAGTCACACCGAGTCCAGCAAAAGATACCTTCGGATGAAGCTGAATTTCATGAAAATATGTCTGAAGTCTTTATCTCTCTTAAGTCGCATCGAACTTCCTTTGGTGGCATCGAACATGGATTCAGCCACATCTAAGTGTTGAGTCAAATTACATAAAAAATTCACACTTTCTTACTAGATTGTTTTGTGCATAGTTAGTCAAACCGAACTAACCTTAGGTGGGATCGAACTGTCTGTTATTTTTATTATTACACTTTGTGATATTTTAGTCATTTATTCATCCTTTGTCCTTGATTTTCTTTGATCTTTGACACTTGAATTCTTCATTAATGTCCTACAAATCTTGATTTATCATTCTTTTAAGCTTTAATTTCTCCTTTTAAGAATAATTTCTCCTTTAAGTCCAAAATCACATCGAATGCATATATATATGTGTGTGTGTGTGTGTGTGTGTATAATCAGATTAATTTAACACTTAAATACTAGGAAAGCTAATGTTTACTTGGATAATAGGTGTTTGAATCATTCTAAACTCTCAAGTACATTCGGGTCGAAGGTGTTCTCTTACGAGGTGATGACTTTTTCCCTTGGACTTTCTGCTTTCATGTTAGTTTAAGTGATAGTTTCTATTTTAATTTCAACTGATAACTAATATCTTGATTTCATGATCATTTATGCTAGCTATTGAAATTGATTCTCAAATCATCTGTTCAACATTCATCTAGTATAAATACCAACATGTTGCACTTGAATATCTCTTCATTCTTGTGGATTGTCTATGAAACTTGAATTGCTACATCAATTAGTGAAAAACTCCACTCATATATGTATATACAGATTGGGATGCAATTTGATTGATTGTGATTATAATAGATTCTCAATCTAGTGGTCATTTTGTGTATTGGATTAAATGAAATTTTATCGTGGACTTACCATCTTTTGGATCATTTATGCCTATGTGGCTTTTAGGGATAATTTTTTTTTATTGCATTCCTTGATGAACTATTTATCATATGTGGCTTTGATTTGATATTTGTCCTATGTGGCTTTAATTTGATATTTTCCCCATGTGACTTCGAGTGAATATTTTTCCTAAGTAGCTTGATGAATTAATTTCGTATAACCCTGTGATGATAAGTTTCACTTGTTGATCTATGATTGACCACTAGTTGAGGAGTTTATTATTAAACATCCTAATGTGAGAGTCTCATAAGCCGAGGTTGGTGGTTTGGGACACTATGCCCAAGCTGGCGACCTATACTAGGTGATGAACCCCCCATAATGACCTTTAAGATTTCTTAAATTAGTTGTTTGTAATTAGAATAATAATTGTTGAGCTAATCATATATTCATAGCATACGGGCGATGACGGGTAGCTAATTCTGGATTATGTAACATATATCCTTTGTCGCGGTATATTTCACTAGCTCCAGACCACCGACAGTCGACCCAATTTGTGTGAGCTAGTTACTACGCATGTACTTGATGTATTTTCGTTGGTGACTGACCACTTGCATGGGTTTTGCCCAAAAGCCCATTGGATGAGCATCCTCAGTTAATGTGCATTCACGCGTCCATACGTTTAAATGAGATTACATTTGGATTTTTTTTGTATGATTTCTTGTTTAAACTATACTTAAATAATGTGGTAGTGTATAATCTTGAGTGGAATTCATACTGAGCTATCCACTCATTCTTTGAATATACAACCGTATAGATAATATAGGCATAGCTTTGGATGATGGAGCTTATGAAGCGGACCCCGTTGCTAACCTCACTAAGGAGGGAGAGGAAATCTTCGAGGACGAGCCCCGTCAAGACATGGTTGAATTCTACAGGCTCAAAAAGTAAATTGTAGTATATTTCCTATTAGTTGTCTAGTTAAAACATTTTATTAACTTGGGTTTTGTACGAAGTCCCCAGCTGAGTGGACTAGGATTTGATGATATTTGATATGTGATGGCGTGCCAGGAGTAGTTTTTCTCCCTCGCACTCTGATTTTCACTGGTTTGCATCATACATACATTTGCTCTCTAGGTAAACATTTGGGCTTTCATAAAAAGAGTTTTATACTCGAGTTATGGGGACCGGGGTGTTACACCGACCTTGCCTTCAGCCAGTGGAACCAACTCGGGTCAACTCATGAGTGACCCAGGTCAAGTTTACAACAATGCAGATTTTTTATTTCCTGGAATCTTAGGCCAGCCAAACTGTGTCTCCGCCTAGCCAAAGGCATCTCCGACTAGCCGAAGTTTTTCTCGGGCCAACCTAAGTTTTATTTTAAAATCAAATCCCATGAAATTTGATAGTCGTTGGAACATAATCGAGGAACTCCAACCAGCCGAATGAATTCTTAGGCTGACGGAAGATCTAGATCTTTCACTATAAATAGAGATCATTTCTCATAGTTTCAAAGCACGAAAAAAGAGAAAAAATTTCTAGAAACAAAAGAGAGAAATCCTATTCTTTTTCAAGCTATTTGCATTATTATTATTATATATTTTGTCACTTATTCAATTCTCTTCTCAAGTAGTGATAAATTCAATTAGGGAGTGCCCTATACTTAACTTAAGATTAGAGGATTGAATCCACAGCTTTTAGGGTTTTATTCTTTGAAAAATCATATATCCATAGATTCTTCTTGATTGTGCATATATTGGTTCATCTTCATCTAAAAAAAATTATCACTGCATTTACTAAAGCTTCAACTTCAAAAGCTTCATCAATATCTTCGCTTTGACTCAAGTCTTAAAGAATATAAGTTTTTAATTTTAGTAAATTATTTTCAGTTTGGGTTTATTGAGATTGCCTGGAAATCTCATAGGATTGAGGAGTGATAAGCCCTTGAAAATCACTTGAGGTTTTGTTGTGATATATAAGCCTGTGAAAGTTACAAATTGTAAGAATTTGTTGAGGTTAATCTATGAAAACTTTGAAAATATTGGACATCCAAAAATATGTGGAGTAGTAATTTTGGGAGTGGAGTATGTGTGTGTTAAATACTAAACCACTATAACTCTATGTGTATTATGGTAATTGATAATCTTATTCTTGTTTTTATATCTTGAAATGCTGAAATTAAAGACGTTGTGAAATAAGGTTATCCTACCTAAGATTTTAGGTGAAGGTCGTCCTATGACTCAATTAAAATCAATATTTCAATATTAATTATTATTGTGAATTTATTTTCTGCAATTCATTGTAAAAAATTAGTTGAGTCCTATTCACTCCTCCTCCCCCTTTAGGACATCTATAGCTCAACTTACAGTAAGTTTTTGGATCCAAAAGGAGACAACACTGGCAGGACCCCTTTAGAGCTTCAACCCCGAAAAGCCACATATATGCGGTCACGCAAATATAAGGCTATAAGAGAAACTGTTAAAAACCAGTTGTTAGTCAACAAGGGAATAATGCAGGTTGCCAAGCATCATAAAGTTAAGTACTCACATCCTTTCAAGTAAGGCCATCAATGTCAGCCCACGAGTTAGATGCGAAAATGCATGAGACGAGAAAAGTTCTCGTAAAAATAGACCTATATATTTACATGAAGAAGAAAGGGCAAGAGCACGGGCGAATGAGAAGAAACTACGAGTAAAGGATTTACCTCGACGAATGTCCAAAAACCCATAAAGGACCTAGTGGAATGGATACTTTATCAAGCCCATGGTAAAGCCAGGCTAGCAAGGCTGCATTCTAGTTGTAAGACGACAAGATATATATCCTTAGTCAGATGAACCAATCACTCATTCACTCGCTCATTCCCATGGAAAAAAATGAACAAGCCTAAGGCAAAGAGGTGGCTCCATGGCGGGATCAGCACGTCCTTAGTTTCTTCTCGACATGGCTAGACATGAATGTGCCATGGTAAGTGTTGGGTGTAAAAATAGCTAAGTCGGATAGGTCGACTTTATGGAATGGACGAACTCTATAAAACAGCATGGGCCCTCGATATCTGAGCTGATAAGGGCTTCTACATCCAAGGACAGGCTAACCTTCAAGGAGGTCGATGCAATTGTAAGGACCTTCAAAGATTACAATTATAAGATCACTCATTGGCCAGGGGCTGACCAAGCCCATAGGTCGACATTAGATTGGCCAAAATGTGACCATGGATCGACAACATAGCTCGGTTACAGCTCAGTAATAGCTCGGCAAAGCAGTTGCCCTTTACAGTCTATACACGGATCAAGCCAACAGCTCGAAGATCTCTCCCAAGCTCTTCGGGAGATAAGATCAAATCCCAAGAGCCTCGGGATTGAGATTAAATCTCTGTATACATCTATGTCTAGGATCCGAACGGATTCCCCTCCAAAATATTAAGAAAAGATCCCTGATAACGCCTACATCCTATCCTTATAAATAGAGGTATCCTTAACCTTTGAAAGGTACGTGCTCACGTCTTAATACTTGACTGGTAACTCTTTTCCAAGAGATCATCCCCCTTAAAGGCCTTAAGGCTTGACTTAAGCATCGAAGGGTCCCCTAAACTAGTCAGGGTCTCCTTTGCTATTTTTTCTTGTGCGGGTCCAGAAGGGTCCACCGGAAAACTACATCAATAGTTAGGCATCGTCTATGGGATCGATGCCTTAAGTCGTTCCAGTTCTATCAGTGAAATCTGCAATGGCTAGGGGAAAGAAGAAGGCTCAATCCCCTCCAATGGCGATTCCGATCACGACCCTACCTACGTCGAATCACGCCCGCAACCTTTAGAGTAGTCAGGACAAGCTGAGCAACAGGAGAGTCACCAAGGTTCTTCCTCTCAGCATCAGGCCACCTTCGATTTCGGCAGATGCAGTCAGCAAACTCGTGCAAAGAATGGCCAATTGAACAACCTTGAAAAAGAAGTCAGAGACATAAGAGCAAATATGGGCTACATGAAGCAGCTGCTAGGGCAAATGCAACCTCAACATGTATCAAGGACCAACAGAGGAGACGGACAACCGAGTTGTAATCCTTCTCAGCCTTCCTGTATACATGCCACCCCCCAACCGAGCCGGCAGCATAGCCTGGCTGTACCCATCCCATTTCATGTCTCTGGAACTGCCCCTTTGTCCACCTTTGACCTGCGCCACGAGTTAGATCGAAAAAGGCGTTGTAAGGCCCCGGTTGAAGCTGCCAACGAAAGTGGAGAACCATGGAAAGGCGAGTTGAAAAGTCTGCGAGATCATATCGAAGACATGCAACAGACTTACCGAGCTAATGCTATGCAAACCATGATGGAGGAAACTGAATCTCCATTCACTGCCGATATCATGTGAGCATGACTACCGGATAGGTTGTGATTACCCCAAATCAATCCTTTCTCAAGGAACACCGACCCGTCAGAACACATGAAATCCTTTAGGATCTACATGAAACTCCTTGACCCTGTCCGACGCTGATCGACTATGGTTCAAACAGCTAAAATCGAAATCCATCAGTTCATTCTCCTAGTCAGTCAAGCCTTTGTCACGAACTTCATCAGAGGGAAAAAGAGGCTTAAGACACCTGCCCACCTTCTCCTCATGATTCAGCGAGAGGGTGAACTTCTAAATGACTACATCAAACGCTTCAATCTGGAAGCATTGCAAGTTTGGAAGCACTCGAAAGAGGTCGCCCTTAACTCCATTATGAGCAGACTGAGAGATAAGTTGTTCCTTTATTCTCTAGATAAGAATCCTCCTACCACAATGGCTGAATTTTTGAATCGATCACAAAAATATGCCAATGCTGAAAGTCTTGAATTTTGCGGGACGCCGTCTAGAGTAAAATCCCTCCGGTCAAAGAACAACACGCAAAGGCAGAGCCTAGTTCAACCAATACAAATAAGAAGTAGAAAGACGATCAATCTCAAAATGACCACAGGCCGAATAAACGGCCCGATAGTAAGTTCAAAACTAACACTCCTCTCAGCAAGACACCGGAACAAGTCCTGATGGAAATCAAGGATAAACGCCCTCTCCATTGGCTGAACAAGTTGAAGTCCAATCCTAATAGGAAGAGCAAGAATAAATATTACTTTTTTCATCAGGATCATGGGCATAATACGAGCGACTACTTTGACCTCAAGCAGAAAATTAAAGCGCTCATTTGCAACGGCCATCTTGGAGAATACGTCAATGATAGAGGAGGTCAGATTGCAACCGTAGAGGAATAGCTGATCAACAATCAGCCAACCGAAGAGATTCGCACTATCTTTGGAGGTCGTGGAGGTGGAGGCGACTCAAACAATGCTCAGAAACTACATACGAGGAGCATTAGTCACCCTGAGGAAGAAGTCTTGCTTCTTGGAAGACCTTCAAAAGAGAAAAAGGTGGAAGAAGACAATGTAACTTTCACCGAAGAAGATGCCTGAGGCATCCACCACCCGCACGATGGTGCGCTGGTAATTTCTCTAACCATAGCCAATCGAAAGGTATTTCGAATCTTTGTCGACACTAGATCATCAGCAGATGTACTCTTCGCTCATGCCTTCAACAAAATGGGAGTTGGTCAGTCCTTGATCCGACCCGTCAAAACTGTATTGCTCGGTTTTTCAAGCGGACAGGTCATGCTCGAGGGAGCCATCCAGTTCCCCCTCTTAGTCGGAGACGGGTAAAACCAAACCACCGTGATGGTTAACTTCCTTGTGGTCGACCAACCATCTATCTACAATGTTATTCTTGGACGACCATCTCTGAATCTCCTATGAGCGATTGTATCAACCTACCACTTGGCCATGAAATTCCTAACCGAATAAGGCATTGGGACCATTAAAGGCGACCAACATGACGCTCGGCAATGCTATGCGATGGCACTGAAAACCTTGCGTGAAGTAATGACCATTGCCTCCCTAGATCCATGCAAAGAGTTTGAAGAGAGAGGTCGGCCCATGAAAGACCTCATTACGATCCCATTGGACGAATCCGACCCATTTAGGACTGTTCAGATTGGATCATCCTTAACTACATCACTATAAGATAACATAGTGAAGCTCCTTTGACAATGTGCGGACATTTTTACATGGTCTCACGAAGTCATACCTAGCATTGACTCTAAAGTTATAGTGCACTGACTGAATGCCAACCCTGCTCATCATCTGATTCGACAAAAGTGACGTGCGCTCGGTCCAGAGAGATACACTGTGATCGGGGAAGAAGTCGACAAACTCCTCAAGGCTGGGTTCATCAAGGAGGTTTACTATCTAGACTGGATAGCTAACATAGTCCTGGTGAAGAAGGCCAATGGGAAATAGTGAGTCTGTGTAGACTACATAGACCTGAACAAGGCTTACCCCAAGGGCAGTTTTCCTCTCCCCCAGATCGACCAACTAATCGATAGCACGACAGGAAATGAATTGCTAAATTTTATGGATGCGTACTTAGGTTATAATCAAATTGTAATGCATCCTTATAATAAAACAAAAACTACCTCTATCACTAACAAAGATCTCTATTGTTACCGAGTTATGCCATTTGGGTTGAAAAATGTTGGCGCTATTTATCAGCGATTGGTCAACAAAAAGTTCACCCGACAAATAGGACGAACAAGGGAGGTTTATATCGATGACATGCTCGTCAAAAGCATTAAAGATACAGACCATGTCACTAACTTAGAAGAGATGTTCCTCATCCTTCGCAAATACCGAATGAAACTAAACCTGAGCAAATGTGCCTTTGGCATTAGCTCAAGGAAATTCCTCAATTTTTTGGTCAACCAGCGAGGGATCGAGGCAAATCCTGAGAAGATTAAAGCCCTCCTTGACATGCAATTGCCAAAGACGATCAAAGATATATAAAGACTCACAGGAAGAATAGCAGCCCTCAATCACTTCGTGTCCTGAGCTACCAAAAAATGTCTCCCCTTCTTCGAACAGCTGAAGGGGAAACAAGTGGTAGATTGGATAGGAGAATGCAAGGAAAGTTTCCAATAGCTCAAGCAGTACCTGGGATCGCCACCCTTGCTCTCCAAACATGAGCTAGGAAAATCTTTGTTGCTATAATTGGCCATCTCTGGCGTAGCGGTTAGCTTGGCCTTAATTAAAGAACATAAGGGAAAACAGTTCCCAATCTACTATGTCAGTAAAGCTTTAGTCTCGGCCGAGACAAGGTATCGTACCTTGGAGAAGTTAGCTCTGGCTCTAGTCATCTCCTCCCAATGCCTGTGGCCATACTTTCAAGCCCATACCATAGTAGTCTTGACTAATCAACTGCTACGTCAAATACTCTAAAAACCCGAAGCTTCGGGAAGACTAA
This sequence comes from Magnolia kwangsiensis, assembly GCA_037074715.1. Lineage (NCBI taxonomy): Eukaryota > Viridiplantae > Streptophyta > Magnoliopsida > Magnoliales > Magnoliaceae > Magnolia > Magnolia kwangsiensis. The sequence continues at coordinate 26,001,071 of CM073585.1, read as the reverse complement.
CCAAATGGGCAATTGAGCTAAGCATATTCAACATCAAAAATCAACCTCGGACCACCATCAAAGGCTAGGCAATGGCAGACTTCCTCGTCAAGCTACCTTTAATGCACAACCAAACGCTAAACTCACATAGGGCGGGGCTCATACTAAACAATGCACCTGACCTACAAATAGTTGAAATGTCCAACTCCCAAGCCGATCCCGACCCACCCAAGTGGACGTTATACCTTGATGGCTCTTCCAATTCTAGGTAACCAGGGTCGGGATAGTCCTAGAGACCCCAGACTCTACATGTATTATGCCTTAAGATTTGGATTCCAGGCCTCCAACAATACTGTGAAATACGAAGCCTTGCTCATCAGACTCCGATTGACAAAGAACATGGGGGCTCAACACCTCGAAGTCTTTGGTGACTCACAGTTGGTCATCAAGCAAATAATAGACGCCTACTATTGAGGGTCAAATATTGTATATTAGACCCTAGTTATTATGTGGTTCTATATATATGATAATGCTAAATGTTCTATTTTAATCATGTTTGTGTTGCATGGTAAATTCAAGAGCTTGGATTGAAAAGGATGCTAAAAGCATGGATTTAACGCTCAAGAATCATCAAAGTCAGTGGACAGATCAACCAATCAGCCATTAATCACTGATTTGGAGCCCACCTGATCTTTGGATAAGGCTCAACTTTGGGAGCGACCCCTTAAATTTGGATGGAAAAATGGATGAATGGTACAGATTCCCACTAGCATCATTGTGGGGTTGTGAACAAGTTTTTGGTGCCATTGCCGGGAACTAACGATTGCATTTTTCTAAGACTAGCTAATTAGTTTAAGATTAGGTTTTTATATTTTCTAATTTTAGGATTAGATTTTTTTGTTTGATTTTAGATACTAACCTAACTTTCCTGTTTTGTAGGATCTTGATATAAACTTTCTAAATTGGTAATCTCTTTCTAATTTTTCTATTTTCTGTTAGGGTTTGTTTTCTGTTTTTAGAAACTTTCTAATTCTAAGATTTCTTTTATTTTTAGAAAATCCACCCCATCTATCAGATTTGTCATCTCATTTTAGAGAATGGACTTGAAAATGAGGCTATTAGAGAGCTTAAGTGGGCCACACGAACATAAAAATGAGGATTGAAAGTTTACCATTGAAATATTCGAGGGGTTACAGTTATTTTTTGCCAAATCAACCTTGTCTATCAATTAACTCAATTCATTCAGGGCATGGGCAAGAAAATGATGCAAATCCATATTCAACCTAAAACAATGGGCTATATGACAAAAAATAGTGGCAAAAAAGTCTATGTTGAAATGTCGTAGGGCAATCATGGGGCCCACTTTGATACATGGATTTGCCTCATTTTTAGGTCCATGCCCTCGAATGAGCTGAAAAAGCAGATGAACGGGGTAGATTTCTTACAAACATCAAGGTGGACCCCATGTACAAATAGGGTGAGGATTGGTATGGTAATAATTCAACTTCAAATTGACAGCGGCTGTAAAGCAAGTGAAATTTTATACATTTGAAAATACAAAAACCAATTCGTACATATAATTAATAGTAGTAAGCTTAATGACCAGTAGTTTGAACTATAAGCAGGTTTGGAGAAATAATTTAAAGGTAGGAGGTTTTTGGTCCATAGCCAAAAAGGTAGGCGACCGAAGGAAAAAATTCCTTAATAAAAATACCGCACGTCGTCTCTGTATATATCACTTGAAGTTTTTACCTTCCTTTTTCTTTTTTATTTCTAGACTGCATTTGGATGCCTGTTTCTAATTCTAGATTTAGAAACTTGTTATTTTCTGTTTTCAGAAACTGACTAATTTTGTTTTGTTTTGTAGGATTTTAATTAGGAACTTCTAATTTGGTAACTTCTTTCTAACTCCCTTTCTCTTTTTATTATTAGATTTCTATTTCCTTTCTCTCTTTTAGGTTTAGGTTAGAATCTGAATTTGAGGGCTGAGAGTGTTTCATGCCCAAGTGGGTATGTGACAACACTCAACGTCTTTTAAGTGAAGGAGGATTGGTTGAGGGGCTATCTATCCAACGCCGGATCAGACACCACTCGACATCCTTAGAGTTAATTGAAGTATTGGCTACAAATCAACCGGTAAGTCAATAACTTCAACCTAAGGCTAAAGAAGTGTAGGATGAGAATGAGGTGCATCAATGTCACGGCCCGAACTTGGAAACCGGGCTCACAAAATTCTCGATCGCCGAATCCGGCGCCGACAGCCTCCATAGAACCCCATTCTTGGCTCCCGGCATCCATACACCAGGTTCCAATCCTGGGATACTACAAGGAGGATTTCTAATCATCAATCTGATTCATAATGAGCATAACCACAAGCATAACCCACGAACAATAACCACAAGAACATCAACACACAATTCACTATGATTAAAAACTTTTGAGTATAATGCGCATGAAAGGGAAATACAGGATAATAAAAATGACAGGAAACTCCAGAAGCTCGACTGTGTACTCCAAACTGCGGACTGTATGCTCCAACTACGGCTGTTTTGGCGTCACCTACAGGCATCGATCATGCATAAGCTTATAAGAAGCTTAGAGGGCGGTGTAAGTGTGTGCACAATAAGAGTGTGCTCAGAATGCAAGGTCAGAGAAATGCGGAATCATGCTGGTGAATACATGAATGCAATCAGCCGTAGATATGAATGCTATCTGCCATAACACGGCCATGCGATGCGAGATGCAACTCAAGCATACCAATCCTCATCATATATCAGTACAGTTCTGATTCTAGATAATCACCAGGGTTTACTACACTTCAAATGGCACTACCACTCTCTCAGCTGCATAGTCCAAGTGAGTTTAAGAAACCTCACTATTCGCCTAGCCAATAGTCTGCCAATACCAACCCAAGTCGATAGCGGACCCATTCACAAGCTAGTCAGACTCAGCCTAGTGTTGCCCCCTATCCTTGGGCGAGTAAGGCCACACCCCTTTCCAACTGACCAAGACACAGTGGGAGACGCGGCCTCCTGGTATTCGGCCCTCGTGTGCTCATATATCCACTTGGCCTCAACATTGGAGTTATCCTCTGATATCATCGGGTTTAGAGATTTTCACCCAGGGACATCTATGGCACCCCGATGCTTAGTAACAATATTTTTGGTATTCAATCCAGCCACCCACGATGTGTCTGTGAAGGCTATGACCCTAATGTCGCTAGGGCATACAATAATCACAATCACACAAATGCAAGTACATGGATCATACTACGATACATACAACAATCCTGCGCATACCACACGCTCAACTCTACTTATCAGGGAGCCCATAAACGATCTGCCTAAAGGCATATGCTATGATTAGTCACTTCTCATATCAGGCATACATATGATGCGTATGATCATGAATCGTGGATATATCTATACATGTTATGTGGTGATGGGCTCTGACAAAAATGAAGATGGGCCTAGACGGCATACGCACTATAGGTATGGGCCTATTAATGGGCCTTAGGGAGAGTGACAATGCGGACATTTAACCAACATTATCCTTACAATGTGAACGTTAAACCATCATTGCTCATAAGGCATGGCCCGCTATCAACACATAAACCATGGTGAAATCACACTACAATGGGCGTTGTGTACGTCTCATCGGGCCTTGACCCATGGGCTTCCAATACATCAAATGGGCCTCATGTACATGGGTCTCATATATATCAAGATGGGCCCCAATGAATGGGCCACAACTACATTAAGATAGGCCTAATCACATAGTCCTCATATATATATTAAGGTGAGTCTCAACAATGGGCCTTATACAAATCAAGGTGGGCCTCAACAATGAGTCATAAATATGGTAAGTGGGCCACATCACATGAGCCACGTGTATACCAAATGGGCCACAACCAAATATAAGCGGTAATAAGATTTTCACCATTAAAATTTTTAAGGGTTTAATGGTGGACGCTCAAACCCACTATTTTCTATAATGTGGTCCACCTGATCCTAGAATTGCCTTATTTTATTCCATCACGGGCCTTAAAATAATCTCTAAAATGGTTGGACAGTTTGCATTAAACACATGCATCATGGTGGATCCCATAGTGATTAAAAGGATGGACGGCATAGATGAGGTACATACCCATGGTGGGGGGTCCCCATTGATGAGAGGTGTGGATACAATACATACATTAGTGGGTCCCATGTGGGGCCCACCACAATGTCTATTTTCCACCCAAATTGTGGATAAGATCACACAGACATGAGGGCCCACCGAAATGTTTATTTTTCACCCAGTCTATTGATAAGGTCACTCAAACCTGGGGCCCACAGTAATGTTTATTTTCCCACCCAACTTGGCCCCCTTGTAATGTTTATTTGCATCCAATCTGTTCATATGATCACTTGGACCAGGGCCCACCACAATGTTTATTTACATCCAACTCGTCCAGGGGCCCATGGTGATGTTTATTCGCCACCCAAACTGTTCATAAGGTCGCATGGACCTAGAGCCCACGGTGATATTTGCTTGTCATCCAAACTATTCATAAGGTCATGTGGACCTGGGGCCCACGGTGATGTGGTTCACAAATCCAACCCACCCATTATGTGCGCCCCACTTTACCGAGGGTTCAGACCAAGTTTTAGTCGCATCCAAATTTCAGGTAGGCCCCACCAGGTGATTTTATATGTTTTAGGCATGTATTTCCATGATTTTAGATGGTATGGCCCACCTGAGTTATGTATACGGCTGATTTTTTAGGGCAGGACATTTTTAGAAGGGGGGCCCCACAATGGACGGTGTTGATGTACGAAACGCATCACGGTGGGACTCATAGCTGGGGCCGTAAGGGCTAGCCCGTCCGTCTGCCTACCCACTGACAGTAGCAGCAGTAGATGTTGCTGCCCTGCTTTCCCTTTTTCTTTTTTTCTTTTTTTTTTGAAAACGGAAAATTTCGTGGTTTTTAGCAGGTGGAGCCTGCCTAAGACAAATCCAACCCAACCATTGGATTTTACGGCCCCTGATCAACCAAATGAGACCAATATGCGGCGTGTTTTTGGCGTAAAGAAACGTCGGGGTGGATTTTGACGGTAAGGCCACTGTTTTCTACACTATGGCCCGCCTGATGATCAGATTGGTCCCAAATTTTGGCTCAACGCCAAAAGTGATATGGGGAATGAAATAGACGGCGTGGATTAAACTTATATGCCAAGGTGGGGCCTGCATGAGAAGCCCACCCCAAATACTAAATATAAATAATATTTTATTTTATTTTTGTTAGCCGCCAGTGCACACCCAAGCCAGTACACGCACTCCATATCACACATCCAGCGTCCCTAGACACTGGATGGTGTGGATAATCACAATATCATGGTGGGTCCCACACGCACGTGGCCCACCATATACATATATGTGTATATGTGTGTGTGTGTGTGTATACATATAATGTTACTATAATATAATATATTATATATCATCTTGCCTGAAATGTGGTGGGCCACACCGTTTGATGGATGTAGTAGATTTATCATGAATTGGTGGGGCCCACTTCATTTTAGGGGAAGGATAAAGAGAGAGAAAGAGAGAGAGAGAGAGAGAGAGAACAAGAAAGAGACGATGATGGAGAGGAGGGATCCTGCCACTATGGGCCCTCCATTGATACAACACATACATCAAGTGGGTCCCACAACAAGTGGGCCCTTAAAGTTGAAATAAATGATGGATCACCCACCTATTGCACTCCTCCTTGATCCCTTAGGCTTGCATGCTCCTTACGTTCTCTTTTGATGAAGGTTGATGGGTTTTGATGGTGGGGATGAGAGATGAGAGGGTGGGCCACACTTGTGGTTTGAGAAAGCTTAGAGAGAGTGCTTGGGAAGGCTTGGACGTTTGATGCTTTGGTTGCTTGGAAGTGTAGAGATGGAATGAGAGAGAAAGAATAATAAAAGGGATGGGATGATGTGGAGGCATGGGTGTGGTTGAAAATTGTAAAAAGAGGGATGGGATTGTTTGAAAACTTGTAAAAGAGGAGTGGTGAGGAGAGGGAGAGGGTTGACTTATGGGAAAAGAGAGAGAGGCCACTTGTACTCGTTGTTGGGTGAGGAGCATGGAGGTAAGGTGGTGTACTTAACTTAATTTGATGTGACACGTCGTAGAGATTTCCTCGAAGTTTGCAACACGCGGCGTTTCTTCGGAATGAACGCAGGCCTATATCTTTTAGCCTGGGTATCGGTTCGGTAAGCGAGTCACGGGGTTGGGACCGCGACAACGGCGAAGTCGCTATGATACAAGTTCTGGTTCGAGCTGACTTCGGTATGCTGAATCCGGCTTAGGATCGTTCGCAAACGTTGGATACGAGTCGAGAATTGCCAGAGTTTGATTGGAAGGAGCGCGTAAGCCAACGGAATGATACGGACTAGGATGTGGGTCTTACAACTCTCCCCTCCAAATAAAAATTTCATCTTTAAAATTTACACAATCATAACAACCAGACATAACTCATATGGAAGAAGGAACATTGCATCATCATAAGAAATCGGAGACAGTTTACAAAATACAACATACAATCAATCATCAAAGAGATGGGGATAGTACTCTCGAATCTCAGCCTTGCACTCCCAAGACGCTTCATCAATAGAATGATGACCCTACTGAACTTTCACCAAGGGAATGACCTTGGTTCGGAGGACCTGTTCCTTCCGATCAAGGTACGAACTGGCTACTCAATGTAAGAAGCATCCTCACAAACCTCTAGTGGCTGTCAATCAATAACTGGAACGATGTCTGACTCACACTTCCTCAGCATAGAGATGTGAAAAATGTTGTGGGCGCTAGACAACTCAGATGGTAAGGCAAGCCGATAGTACACGGCACCAACCCGCCCAGTGATCTCAAAAGGTCTTATAAATCTTGGGGCAAGCTTTTCCTTCTCTCCAAACTGAACTACGCCCTTCATCGGCGAGACCTTAAGATACACTTTGTCCCCTACTGCAAACTCCAAGGGTCGAAGCCGACGATCAGCAAAACTCTTCTGTGGGCTCTGAGCTGTACGCATCCTCTGCCTAATGATATCGATAGCTTCTAACGTCTGCTGCACCAACTCGGGACCTAGGAGATGCCACTCTCCAACCTCGGTCCAATAACTCAGAGATCTGCATGGTCTGCCATACAATGCCTCAAAAGGAGCCATGTCAATGGTCGCCTGATAACTGTTATTGTATGCGAACTCAGCCAATCGGAGATGCTCATCCCAGCTACCCCTGAAATCAATCTCGCAGGCCCGAAGCATATCCTCAAGTATATGATTGACCCTCTTGGTCTGCCATTGGTCTGTGGATGATACGTGGTGCTGAGCCTCAAATTAGTACCCATAGCTCTCTAAAACCTCCCCTAAAACTGAGACGTGAACTTTGTGTCTCGGTCCGAAATGATTGAGACGGGAACACCATGTAATCTCACGATCTCATCAACAAACAACCTAGCTCGTTGATCGAATGCCAAGTCTCACAAATCGTAAGAAAATGTGCCGACTTCATCAGACGGTCCACAACAACCCAGATGGCATCATGACCGCGCTAAGTCCTCGACAAGCCCATAATAAATCTGTTGATACGTGCTCCCACTTCCACACCAGGATGTTTAACGGCTACAATAGACCAGGGGGTCTCTGATGATCGGCCTTAACATGCTAGCATATGTCACACTCAGTCATAAAACTGGCAATCTGGCACTTCATCCCAGCCCAAAAATACTGTCTCCTCATATCATGATACATCTTCGTCGAGCCAGGACGGATAGAAAACTGCGATCAATGTGCCTCGGTCATAATATCTCTACATAACTCAGGAATATCTGGGACACATAATCGGCCTCTGAAGCGAAGTCCACCATCAGAACCAATTTTCCAATCTGTCTGACTCTTGGATGCGGCCTCTGCTCGATAATCCTATAACGACTCATTTGCCTGCTAAGCCTCGATCACCCTTGCGACAAGAGAGGGTTGAATCGACAGGCTCGATAGCTGAATGATAGAATACTGCAGACCAAAATCGAAGTCATACTCTGCTATATCCTCGAGCATCCTCCACTCCAGAATCATTATATGTGCCACCAGGCCTCGTGGCTGACGACTGAAGGCATCCGCTACCACGTTCACCTTGCCTGGGTGATACTTAAGGTCAAAATCATAATCCTTCAGAAGCTTCATCCAGCGTCTCTGCCTCATGTTCAGCTCAGACTGAGAGAATAAATACTTCAAGCTCTTTTGGTCAAAGAAGAGCTCGAACCTGACCTCATAAAGATAGTGTCTCTACACCTTCAGTGCGAAGACGACTGCTGCTAGCTCCAAATCGTGTGTGGGGTAGTTCAGCTCGTGGACCTTGAGCTGACGAGACGCGAAGGCTACAGGTCTGTCGTGCTGCATCAGGACAACACCTAATTCAATACGTGAGGCATCAGTAAATACAACAAATCCATCACTCCCCGAGGGAAGAGTGAGGACAGGAGCGGACGTCAGACGATCCTTCAGCTCCACAAATGCCTGCTCACATGCATCAGTCCAAACAAAATCTATATCCTTCCGAGTCAACCTGGTCAACGAGGCTGCAATACGAGAAAAGTCTTCAATGAAACGCCGATAGTATCCCGCTAAACCAAGAAAACTGTGGATCTCGGACGCAATCATGGGCTAGCCCACTGACGCACTGCCTCAACCTTCGAGGGTCCACTGTGACACCCTCCCTCGTCACCACATGACCAAGAAATCTCACCTCCTCCTGCCAAAACTCACACTTCTCCAGCTTCGCGTACAGCTGGTGGGTACGGAGGGTCTGCAACGTGATCTCCAGATGCTGCATATGGTCCTCGCGGGTCCTCGAATATATCAGAATATCGTCGATGTAGAGCACAACAAATTGATCGAGATATGGACATAAGACATCGCTCATCAGCTGTATGAAAACCGCGGGTGCATTGATCAGTCCGAAGGACATGACTTGAAACTCAAAATGACCATAACGAGTCCTAAAAGTCATCTTCGGGATGTCCTCCTCTCGGACTCAAATCTAATGATATCCGGAACACAGGTCAATATTTGAAAAGAACTGTGCACCCTTCAGCTGGTCAAAAAAATCATTTATCCTTAGAAGCGGGTACCTATTCTTGATCGTGACCCGATTGAGCTCGCGGTAATCTACGCAGAGCCTCAACGAGTCATCCTTCTTCTTGATGAATAGTACCGACGCTCCCCAAGGCTAACTACTTGGACGAATGAATCACAACTCATGCAACTCATCCAACTGTCGTTGCAGCTCACGCAACTCCATCGGTGCCATAAGGTACGGGGCCTTCGAGATGGGCACGGTACCAGGCACAAGATCTATCTGGAACTCAATATGACGGCGAGGCGGTAACCCCGGGATCTCCTGGAACACGTCAGGAAAATCACAAACAATCGGAAAATGGTCAATACATGCTACAACAAGCTCCTCAACGGCGCAGGACATCAAGCATGACAATAGCTCTCCTCTAGGCTCGACAACAAACTGAAACTGTGGCAAGCATGGTATGTAAAATGTGACTGTCCTCGCAAAGCAGTCTAAGATGGCGTAATACTCGGCAAGCTAATCCATGCCCAAGATAACGTCAAAATCTAACATCGGTAGCACGAATAAGTCAGTGAGAAAAAAGATATCACCAACCAGAATATGGTAAGATGAATAGAAACAGCCCAATACTGTGGTCTTCCCCAAGGGCGTCGGTACGATCAATCCCTCACTAGCAAACTCTGTCGGCAATCCAGTCGCTGGAATCAAATAGTACACGTGTGATGCACGAAGAGACTGGAAGTATACCCTCTACGACTCCTCCAGAGGTTTGTAGGTCTTGCTGAGCTGCATAAAATTTAGTCTGAGCTGGCTGGGGAGGTGTCTGTCCCCTCTTAGGTCCCTAGAGCTGTTGCTGCCTCTGCGGTGGCCTATACTACTGTCTCTACTGCTGTTGGGGCCTCAGCCCCTGAGGTGGCTGTGGACGCTACTGATGGGGTCACTACTGCTTTGGGGGCTATTACGGTGCTCTCGGCTACTGCTGTGGAGGTTGCTGTGGTGCTCTCGGCTGCTGCAGATGAGGGCGGGGGCACTCAGATATGCGATGTCCTGTCCCACCACATCCAAAATAGGCCCTTGTAACGGCTGCTAGGGTGGCGCTGGAGGTGCTGCTGGTGCTTTAGCAGATGGGTGGCTCCTGTACCTCTGTGGTCATTGATGCTGCTGGGAGTTACTAGAGGGGGCCTGCCTCTTATGATTCTGTCTTCTCCCCTGATCTCGATCGCTCTGCGAGCTAGCCCACTCAATCTCATAAATATGAGCCCTCCACACTACCGCTTGAAAGGTCAGGAGCTCATGCCCAATAACACGGCCTCGAAGACCGTAACGTAAGTCATTCTCAAAACGGTGGGCCTTCCGCCCCTCATCATCAACCATATACAGCGTAAACCTCAATAGCGCCACCAAACAGGCCGCGTACTGTGCCACGGTCATGTCCCCCCACACTAGAGTCTCGAACTCCAGTGCTATATGACGACGAATGTGGTTAGGGAAGTACTGCTCCTCAAATCAATCGATAAAGTCCTCCCAAATCCAGACATACTTAGATCTGACAACGCTGGTGACGGAGGTCCACCAATACTCTGCCTCACCCTGGAGAAGGAATACAGCCAATCGGACTCGCTGCTCGGTCGTACATAACATAATATCAAAGATTTTCTCTACATCGAAGCGCCACCTCTCGGCTGCAATCGGATCTGGCTCACCTTGGAAGCACGAAGGATCAAGCTGTGGGAACTCACAAAGAAGGGCACTCACCCGCTCCTGCTCTGCCTAGTCTAGAGAAACAACTGGACACCTACCCTACCCCTGAAGTGCAGTCGTCACGGCCTGCAGCATTTGCTGTAATTAAGAGGCACTCACCGATACGGTCGGATCTGCACCAGCCTTAGGTGGAGGAATGTCATCCTCACGCAGGGGCGCAAGGATCTCTGGTGGTGGAACGGGGGCGCGGGTGGTAAAGCTGGAGCCTCAGGTGGTAGAGTGGGATTCACTCGAGTCGCTCTCTTGGGCGATATGTCCTATAGGAAGAATAAGGACAGTAATCAACCTTGAGAATCACACATTAGGGAACTCAATTGGAAGGTTACGTACTCGGAACCTCCTAAACTCCTAGAAAACATGTGATGTTGTTCTTCATTATTCCTAAGGTATGCTTGATATCAACTTCTGTCATGGCCCGAACTCAGAAACTGGGCTCATAAAATTCCTGATCGGCTAATCCGGCGCCGACAGCCTCCATAGAACCCCATTCTCGGCTCTTGAAACCTATACACCAAGTTCCGATCCTGGGACAGCCTAGTGTTACCCCCTAGCCTCTGACGAGTAAGGCCATACCCCTTGTCAACCGACCACGACACAGTGGGAGACGCGGCCTCCTGGTATTCGGCCCTCGTGCACTCATATATTCACTCGATCTCAACGTTGGAGTCATCCTCTAGTACCATCGGGTTTAGAAATTTTCACCCAAGGACATCTATGGAGCCTCAATGCTTAGTAACAATATTTTTGGTATCCAATCCAGCCACCCACGAAGTGTCTGTGGAGGCTATGGCCCTGATGTCGCTAGGGCATACAATAATCACGATCACACAAATGCAAGTGCATGAATCATACGACCAGATATGCAACAATCCTGCACATACCACACGCTCATGTAGGGCAACTCCACCTATCAGGGAGCCCATAAACGAGCTGCCTGAAGGCATATGCTATGATTAGTCACTTCTCATATCAGGCATACATATGATGCGTATGATCATGAATCGTGGATCTATACTATACATGTTATGTGGTGATGAGCTCTGACTAAAACGAAGATGGGCCTAGACGGCATACGCACTACAGGTATGGGCCAATCAATGGGCCTTAGGGAGATTGATAATGTGGACATTTAACCAACATCATCCTTACAATGTGGACGTCAAACCATCATTGTTCCCAAGGCATAGCCCGCTATCAACACATAAACCATGGTGGAATCACACTACAATAGGCCTTGTGTACGTCTCATCGGGCCTTGACCCATGGGCCTCCAATACATCAAATGGGCCTCATGTACATGGGTCTCGTATATATCAAGATGGGCCCCAACGAATGGGCCACAAATGCATCAAGATAGGCCTAATCACATGGTCCTCATATATATATATATATATATATATATATATATATATATATATATATATATATATATATATATATATATATATATATATATATATATATATATATTAAGGTGGGTCTCAACAATAGACCTTATACAAATCAAGGTGGGCCTCAACAATGGGTCATAAAAATGATAAGTGGACCACATCACATGGACCACGTGTATACCAAATGGGCCACACCCAAATATAAGCAGCAATAAGGATTTTCACCATTAAAATTTCTAAGGGTTTAATGGTGGACGCTCAAACCCACTATTTTCTATAATGTGGTCCACCTGATCCTAGAATTGCCTTATTTTATTCCATCATAGGCCTTAAAATAATCTCCAAAATGGTTAGACGGTTTGGATGAAACACATGCATCATGGTGGATCCCATAGTGATTGAAAGGATGGACGGCATAGATGAGGTACATACCCATGGTGGGGGGTCCCCATTGATGAGAGGTGTGGGTACAATACATATATTAGTGGATCTCATGTGGGGCCCACCACAATGTCTATTTTCCACCCAAATTGTGGATAAGATCACACAGACATGGGGGCCCACCGAAATGTTTATTTTCCACCCAATCTATTGATACGGTCACTTAAACCTGGGGCCCACAGTAATGTTTATTTTCCCACCCAACCTAACCCCCTTTAATGTTAATTTGCATCCAATCTGTTCATAAGATCACTTGGACCAGGGGCCCACCACAATGTTTATTTGCATCCAACTCGTCCAGGGGCCCACGGTGATGTTTATTCGCCACCCAAACTATTCATAAGGTCATGTGGACCTAGAGCCCACGGTGATATGTGTTTGCCATCCAAACTATTCATAAGGTCACATGGACCTGGGGCCCACGGTGATGTGGTTCACAAATTCAGCCCACCCATTATGTGCGTCCCACTTGGCTGAGGGTTCAGACCAAGTTTCAGTAGCATCCAAATTTCAGGTAGGCCCCACCAGGTGATTTTATATGTTTTAGGCATGTATTCCCATGATTTTAGATGGTATGGCCCACTTGAGTTCTGTATACGGCTGATTTTTTGGGGCAGGACATTTTTAGAAGGGGGCCCCACAATGGACGGTGTTGATGTACGAAACGCATCACGGTGGGACCCACAGTTGGGGTCGTGAGGGCCAGCCCGTTCGTCCGCCCGTGCACTGACAGCGGCAGTAGCAGGTGCTGCTGCCCTGCTTTCCCTTTTTCTTTTTCTTTTTTAAAACGGGAAATCCCGTGGTTTTTAATAGGTGGGGCCCGCCTAAGACAAATCCAACCCAGCCATTGGATTTTACGGCCCCTGATTGACCAAATGAGACCGATATGCGACATGTTTTTGGCGTAAAGAAACGTCAGGGTGGATTTTGACGGTAAGGCCACTGTTTTCTACGCTATGGCCCGTTCGATAATCAGATTGATCTCAAATTTTGGCTCAATGCCTAAAGTGATCTGGGGAATGAAATTGACAGCGTGGATTAAACTTATATGCCAAGGTGGGGCCTACATGAGAAGCCCACCCTAAATACTAAATATAAATAATATTTTATTTTATTTTTGTTAGCCGCCAGTGCACACCCAAGCTAGTACACGCACTCCATATCACACGTCCAGCATCCCTGGACGCTGGACGGCGTGGATAATCACAATATCATGGTGGGTCCCACACATATGTGGCCCACCATATACATATATATGTATATGTGTATAAATATAATGTTAATATAATATAATATATTATATATCATCTCGCCTGAAATGTGGTGGGCCACACCGTTTGATGGATGGAGTAGATTTATCATGAATTGGTGGGGCCCACTTCATTTTAGGGGAAGGATAAAGAGAGAGCAAGAGAGAGAGGGAGAACAAGGGAGAGACGGTGATGGAGAGGAGGGACCCCGCCACTATGGGCCCTCCATTGATACAACACATACATCAAGTGGGTCCCACAACAAGTGGGCCCTTAAAGTTTAAATAAATGATAGATCACCCACCTATTGCACTCCTCCTTGATCCCTTAGGCTTGCATGCTCCTTGCGTTCTCTTTTGATGGAGGTTGATGGGGTTTTGATGGTGGGGATGAGAGATAAGAGAGTGGGCCACACTTGTGGTTTGAGAAAGCTTGGAGAGAGTGCTTCGGAAGGCTTGGACGTTTGATGCTTTGGTTACTTGGAAGTGTAGAGATGGAATGAGAGAGAAAGAATAATAAAAGGGATGGGATGATGTGGAGGCATGGGTGTGGTTGAAAATTGTAAAAAGAGGGATGGGTTTGTTTAAAAACTTGTAAAAGAGGAGTGGTGAGGGGAGGGAGAGGGTTGACTTGTGGGAAAAGAAAGAGGGGCCACTTGTACTTGTTGTTGGGTGAGGTGGCATGGAGGTAAGGTGGTGTACTTGACTTGATTTGATGTGACACGTCGTAAAGATTCCCTCGAAGTTCGTAACACGCGCCGTTTCTTCAGAATGAATGCAGGCCTACATCTTTTAGCCTGGATACCGGTTCGGTGCGCGAGTCACGGCATTGGGACTGCGGCGACGGCGCGGTCGCTATGATACAAGTTCTGGTTCGAGCTGACTTTAGTATGCGGGATCCGGCTTAGGATCACGCGCAAACGTTAAATACGGGTCGAGGTTGTCGGAGTTCGACCGGAAGGACCGCGGAAGCCAACGAAATGATACGGAATAAGATGTGGGTCTTACAATCAAGCACCCCCGCCTCATACTCTATGAGATTATTTACAACCGGCGGGGGTGAGTACACCATCATGCATGGTTATTTTACAAAATACAGGACATATAGATATCAAGCCAGGAGTAATCCAACTCCTTCTAAGATTCCATGAGCTTGAATATGAAAATCCGTATTTACACCTAAAAGAGTTTGACGAGATTATAGCCACTCTATACTTTCCAAACATGTTCGATGACACGGTCAAGCTGAAAATCTTTCATTTTTCTTTGAAAGAGATAGCTAAGACGTGGTTGCATTCACTGCATCCTCGATCTATTGGTAGATGGAATGACATGACAAGGGAGTTCATAAAAAAAAAAATTCCCATACCATAAGACGAACACCCTTAGAATGTCGATCATGATCTTCACCCAAAAGGAAGATCAAACATTCTTCCAACGTTGGGAGCGGTTCAAGGATCTTGTCAATTCATGCCCACAACACGGTTTTGAAACGTGGTGCATCACAAACTTTTTCTATGATGGACTGACATCTCCCATGCACCAATTAGTCAAGACAATGTGTAATGGAGAATTTATGAATAAAAGTGTCGATGATGTGTAAGACTACTTTGATAAGCTTGCTGAAAACACATAATCATGGAACGTCTCCCCAAAATCAAACACCATGTCTAGGCCAACTCAATCTAAAGAGATGGGTGGAATGTATCTCCTAAAAGAGGATGATGATATTAATGCTAAAGTGGCTAAACTCACCATAAAACTCGAGGCCATGGAATTAAAGAAGGATAAGGCTAAGGAAACTGTTTGCAATATTTGTGCTTGCAACATTCACACAACCGAAAATTGTCCAACAATACATGCCTTTCAAGAGGTGTTGAATGAGCAATCTAATGCCATAAATAATTACCGAAGACCTTTTAGTGGACCCATCTCTAACACATATAATCCTAGTTGGAGAAATCATCCAAACTTCAGTTGGAGAAATGGACAAATTGTTACACCTCAAGGTTTCTTCAACCAAATTCCAAATCAAGAGAAACCTTAAGAGGATCCGGTTCTAAAACATCTTTAAAAGCAAGAGCTTTTCAATCAGGGGATTCTACAAGCCTTTCAATACCTTACAAAAGCCATACAAGGGCTCGACGCAAGGAATACGATTGGGAATAAGGGGAGTCTTCCAGCTCAACCTCTTCTCAAACCAAAACCACGATATGAAGTTATCAACTCGAGCTTTTCAACCCAAATGGAGCAAGCTAAATCTATCACCACTCTTAGGAGTGAAAAGACCATTGATAAAACCATTCCGGTTAAGGCTGAAAAGCCTAAGGACTCGGAAGAGGACAATAATGATAGATGTAACATTGATCCACAAGAATTAGAACCTGAACTTTAAGGCAAGCCAATTTTTCCATTCCCCAACAGTTAGTTGCACCAAAACCTCTCTCTGACTCTCAGGACATTTTAGAGGTGTTGAAACAAGTGAAGGTCAATATTCCTCTACTGGATGCAGTTAAACAAATACCTTCATATGTCAAATTTCTGAAAGACTTGTGTACGACCAAAATACGGAAAAATATTCAAAAGAAATTCTTCTTAACTAAGAAAGTAAGTGTCATCCTAAGGCAAGATGTGCCACAAAAATTCAAAGATCCCAGTAGCCTACCGTACCTTGTGTAATTGGGAACTACCGAATTGAGCACTCACTTCTTGACTTAGGAGCAAGCGTAAATCTGATTCCCTACTTGGTCTACAAACAGTTAGGTTTGGGTGAATTGAAACCCATCCTAACCATATTGCAACTTGCTAATCACTCAGTTCGTGTATCGAGAGGGATAATTGAGGATGTGTTAGTCCAGGTTGACAGATTATACTACCCGGTAGATTTTATCATCCTGGATACGGAACTCATCAATAACATGAGCACTCAAATTCCCGTCATTCTTAGTTATTCATTCCTTGCCACTTCAAACGCAATTATTAATTGAAGGAATGGAGTCATGAGTACGTCTTTCGAGAATATGATATCGAAGTTGAATATCTTTTTCAACACAGGAAAACAGTTAGAGGATGATGACGATTTCCACGACATTAACATGATTGACTCTTTTATGAAAGATAGAACACTTTTGACCTTATCCTCTGACCCTCTAGAGGCGTGCCTGGCCCACTCCCATGATTTTGATGATGACATGATTAAGGAGATGGGTGTCATGCTTAATACTGTGCCGGTGGAAGCCACGATTTGAAGAGTTACCGCAAACTAATGTAATACCTCTACCGTCTAACCTCAAAGCACTGAAGCTTAACCTAAGACCTTTGCCCTCTGATTTGAAATATGTCTATTTAGGTCAAGATGACACACACCCTATGGTGATTTCTTCCCACCTTGAGCAAGAATAGGAGAGTATGCTCATCTCTACTCTCATTGAGCATAAGGGAGGCATTTATTTTGAGGATAATGCAAAGACCTCTCGACAACCACAACGTAGAATAAATCCAAACATGAAGGAAGTGGTTAAGGCCGAGGTTCTTAAGTTGTTAGATGTGGGTATCATATATCCTATATCCGATAGCCAATGGATGAGTCCAACTCAAGTGGTTCATAAGAAGTCCGGAATTACCATCATAGCCAATGCCAACAATGAACTCATGCCAACTAGAGTTACTACTAGTTGGAGAATGTGCATTGACTACAGGAAGTTGAATACCGTCACGAGGAAGGACCACTTCCCTTTACCCTTCATTGATCAAATCTTAGAAAGGTTAGTTGGTCACTTGTACTATTGTTTCCTTGACGGGTATTCGGGTTACAACCAGATAGAGATAGCTCCTAAAGATCAAGAAAAGACCACATTCATATCTCCTTTTAGCACCTTTGCTTACCGAAGGATGCCATTCGAACTATATAATGCCCCTGCCACTTTTCAGTAATACATGATAAGTATTTTTTCTAACATGGTAGGACAATATCCAGAGGTCTTCATGGACGATTTTTCTATTTTTAGTCCATCTTTCAGCGATTGTTTAGATAATCTTAAATGTGTGTTGAAGCGATGTGAAGAAAAGAATTTGGTACTCAACTGGGAGAAGTGTCATTTCATGGTTCATAAGGGAATTGTCCTTAGACATATCATCTTGTCTAAGAAAATTGAGATAGATAAGGCTAAAATCGATCTTATCTCTAACCTACCTCCACCCAAGAACATACGAGACATACGATCCTTCTTAGGACACGCCAACTTTTATAGGAGATTCATAAAGAACTTTAGTCATCTCTCTCATCCTTTATGTAATCTACTTCAAAAGGATGTACCATACGAGTGGATTAAACAATGCCAGGAAGCTTTCACTAAGCTTAAGGGCATATTAACCATTGCACCTATCATGCAGCCACCCAATTGGAGACTTCCTTTTGAACTTATGCGCGACGCATCTGACTATGCGCGACGCATCTGACTTCTATCACGCTCCAAACCTGAAAATCGGATTCACAGGAATTTCGATCGCCGAATCGGGTGTCGACAGCCTCCGTAGTACTCCATTCTCGGCTCCTAGCATTCATATGCCAGATTCCGATCCTGGGATCCTATAAGGAGATTTTTTTTGTGTACATTTAACTAGTAATAAGCATAACCACAAGATTATCCAATTCACAATGACAACATCTTCATCACATATCCACTAATATAATCATTTAAATACAATACTGAAAGGGAAATACATAAATAGAGGATCAAACTCCAGAAGACCACCGCACGCTCCAAGCTCAACACTGTTGCAGCCTAACATCACCTGCACGCATCTATCGTGCATAAGCTTATAAAAAGCTTAGAGGGTGGTGTAAGTGTGTGCAAAAGGTAAGTGTCAAGTATTCAATACAATGTCATAATCATACAATACCAAAAATACTGGTAATTCATAATTCGTACATCATTGGAATAAGCAAAAATACTGACAAGTCCATAAGTCAATAAATATCAGGATACTCAATATAGAACAGTTATGCAATAAAGAATCATAAAGAGCTAAATATCAGATGCTGAGGATGCAATGCAATATACAAATCCTGCTAAGTCTATCTAGGCCATATAAGTGCAAAAACATAGCAACCCAAAATGTCATATGCCTGTGGATGTAACGTAACATGCGGTGCGAATGAAATGACCATGCTTGGAGTGTGAAGTCGGGATGATAGTACGTAGTATCGCAGGCTACGGGGTCCGCCATAATGGACTTCTATCCAAACCAGTCCCATACCTAAATTTGAATAGTCAGACTCAACGTGGTAAACTCCTGATCTCAGGTTGGTCGCGCACCCAACCGAAATCCTTGCCATAATGAAGGTACACAACAATTAGTTGCGCACCACCAACTCGAGTGGATAGTGAATGAATGAATGAATGAGCATGCAACTCCTACTCGATAAGTCCACATATCAGTACAGTTCCTTTCTGGAAAATCACCAGGGTCTATTACACTCCAAACCAGATTGTCGCACCATCGTGCACAACAAGGTGAGTGGAAGAGACCTCATTATCCGCCTACCAATATCGGGCCCGACTCGTCAATAGAGGACCCATTCCTTGAGCTGGTCAGACTTAGCCTAGCATTGCCCCCTCCTCTCGGGCAGGTAAGGCCGCACCCCCTTCCAACCGACTACGACACAGTGAAGAGCTCAGTCATCTGGTAATCGGTACTCGGCGCTCATCTACCCACTCGGTCTAGACGTTGGAACAACCTCTGGAGCCAAGAGGGTTCTGGGACTTTCACCTAAGGATATCTATAGCACCCCATGTAGAACAGATTTTTGGTATCCCATCTAGCCATCCACGATATGCCTATAGATGCTACGGCCCTGATGTCGCTAGGACATACAGTAATCACAGCACACAATGCAAGATGCATGAGTCATACAATCTAGTCATGCATCAATCCTGCGCATACCGTGCGCTCATGTGAGACAATTTCCACGTATCAGGGAGTCTTATAACAACCGGCACTATGACATATGCAATTGTCAATCATATCTCATAACAGACATGCAGATGATGCGTATGAACATGTGTCATGATGCTATGCAGTCATATACTCATAATCGGTATCAATAACCAGTATCATCAATCGGCCTCGACAATGTGGACATCTAACCAACATTGCCCTAAAGAATGACCCTCACAGGGCCAAACACATAATGGGCCGATAGCCTCACACAAAGGCCTAATATACAACACAATGGGTCTTGCCTAAGGACCACAAATACATCACAATGGGCCTCAACTACGGTCACATATACATCATATAGGTCTCGGTAATCAGCCTTAGCAATCGAAATCCGAATCGGAGTAGGCCTCAGTAATCAGAATTGACAATCGATCACGATAATCGAAATTGATCGATAATCGGTCTAAATACTCAGAATTGGCAATCGGTCACGATGATCGGCCTTAATTGCTAATCAATCAATCAGCCACGATAATCAGAGTCTATAATCGGCCATGACAATCGGAGTCGATTGGTACTCAGAGTCAGTAAATCGGTCACGTCGATCGAAATCAGAAATCGGCAGTCAGAATCGACCTCGACACAAGGTGGGGTCCATAGATAGACGGTCAATGATGGATCAAGCAATGTCAATGGGGCCCAAGCATTTGGGTTAACCTACTAGAGAACGATGAAAATGGGTCTATCCAAGCCTAAGGGAAGGTCACAATGTGAACATCCAACCATCATTACCCAACAATGTGGCCATTTAACCAACACTACTCTTAAGGAGTGGCCTATACAAGGGATTCATACACAACTTAATGGGTCATACATACATCGCACTGGACCTCAACCATGGGCCTTGAATACATCACAACGGGTCTTGCCCATGGGCCTCAGATTCAAGTAGGTGGGCCCTATCATATGGGCCTCGAAAAAAAATACATCATGATGAGCCTTATCATAAGGGCTTCAAACAAAAACAGATGGGCCCCATTACATAGGCTAAAAGTACAAATAAGTGGGCCCCGCACATGGGCCAAATTACATCATGATGGGGCTCATGGATGGGTCACAATTATACCACATCGGGCCCCATCATATGGACTGCAAATACATCACTGCGGGCTACGCACATGGACGGCATGGATGTACAATATATACAACACGGCGGGCCGCATGAATAGACGTCATAGATATGCAATACACACATCACGGCAGATCGCATACACGGGCCCTATACACATTACCAAGGACCACGACCCATGAGCCTCAAATGCATCAAAAGCGCTACGACCCATGGGCCTCAGCATACATCAAGTGGATTACGTCAATGGGCCGCACTAATGGGCCATCATATATATCAAGTGGGTCATGCTAATGTACCGAACCAACGGGCCATACCAATGGGCCATAAATGCAGCACCATGGGCCCCATACGAGGGCCTCATGTACAACGTGTGGGTCACGTATATGGGCCTAACAATACAAACAAGTGGGCCCTGCACATGGGCCTCATGCACAACAAGTTGGGCCTATCAATGGGCCCCAGGAGAGTGACAATACGAATATTTAACCAACATTAACCTTACAATGTGGACGTCAAACTAACATTGCTCCCAAGACATAGTTTGCCATAAACATCATTACATAACTAAGGTGGAATCACATATTGCAAAGGGCCTTATCTACATCCCATTGGGCCTCGAATACATCAAATGGGCCTCATCATATGGTCCTCATATATGTCAAGGTGGGCCTCAACAACAGGCCTCATACACATCACGGTGGGCCTAAATAACGGGCCTTGAATACATCACAATGGGCTTAAACCCATGGGCTTTAAATACATAATAGGTGGGCCCTGCATATGGGCCTCAGATTCAAGTGGGCTACATCAACGGGCCGCACCAAAGGGCCTCATACATCAAGTGGGCCGCACCACGGGCCCCAAATATATCCGGGTGGGCCCCATGGATGGGCCATAAATACATCAAGGTAGGTCCCACCATAACGTTTATTTTCTATTTAATCTATTCATACGATCACAAAGACCTAATTTCAAGAGGAAAACCAATATTATATTGATCTAAAACTCCTGTGATCCAAAAGAGATTCCAATGGTAGCCGTTCAATCTCCATGGTTTTCTATAGTGAGGTCCACCTGATATATCGACGGTGTGGATCTCACGTATTCAACCAAGGTGGATCTCACCGTCCAGCATTCTAGACGGTGCAGATACAACAGATACATTAGGGTGGGGTCCACAGATGTGACCTACCAACAAAAAGGATAGACGGTGTGTATACAACACATACAACAGAGTGGGAGATGTCCTGCCGTTCTGGGGTAGATGGACGGATGCTGAATATAAAACACGTACATCAAGATGGGTCCCATACAATCAGGATGGCCCAGATAAAATACATAAATCATGGTAGATCCCATAGACCTTCCACTGAACGGTGGTGGATCAAAGCACATGTCAGGTGGCCCTGCAGCTGCTGGACGGCTCTCCAGCAACATGCACAAATAGATGGTCGTGGATGAGACATATATCAGTGGTGGGCCTGTTGTCTGCTGACCCGCACGCTGGTCGTTGGTCCCGGCCCTAAAATGATTTGGCAAAATGGATGGGCAGTGTGGAAGCATTCCACAATGGTGTGGGGCCCATGCACGTGAACCGGATGGCATGAATAAATCACTTACATAATGGTGGGTCCCACGTCCATACAATGGACAGTGAGGACTAACAGATATGTCAGGGTAGGTCCCACCATCCGAGAATGGACAGTGGATGAAATACATAAATCATGGTGGATCCACGTGGAAGTGGCCCACATAAATATATATTATATTATTAATATATATATATATATATATATATATATATATATATATATATATATACTACACATATAATATTTATAATATATATTATATATATAATATAATATACACCATCCAGTCCAGCGTCCAGATCTTCTAGACGTGTTGGACTGACGGTGGATGCAAGGCACATACATTCAAGGTGGGTCCCACGTACGTGCTGGCCACACGTGCCATTAAAGTGGGTCCCACGTGATGGATGACCTTGATATACATGCTACTAGTGGGCCACCTAACTTGCTGACGTCCAACATCAGCTATACAGCTGCTACGGTACTCAAGCCAATCTGCCCCATGCAAGTGGGTCCCACATGGGGCCCACATAACGTTTATCTGCCATCCAAGCCGTTGATAAGGTCACACGGACCTGGATGAAAAGGAAAAACAAATTTCAGGATGATTTAAAATTTCTCTGATAATCCAAAAGGGGTTTCAATGGTAGACGTTAGACCCCATTGTTTCCTGTGATGTGGGCCACCCGAGTCTTAGATCAGGCTGAGTTTTAAATTGGGTCCACTTCAGGTAGTTTCCCACCCGATGAACGGTGTGGATATCGAATATACATCATGGTGGGGCCCACAACAGGGGGCTGTGGGTCCCTGCCTTCCGCCCGCTCGTCAAATGCAGTAGGACGTTGCAGCAGCAGCGCCTGCTGCTATGTGATTTTATTATTTTTTTTTGAAAAATTATTTTTTTATGGTTTTTCATACAAGGGGCCCACATCGGAAGAATCTAATCCAACCACTGGATTCCAGGCCTCAAGACGGACCAAATGAGACCAATATGTAACGTGTTTTTTGGGTGAATAGAAGAAACAAGGTGAGTTTTAATGGTAATTCCACTATCTCCTATGGTATGGCCCGCCTGAGAATCGGATTGGTCTCAAATTTTGTCTCAACGTCTAAAATGATCTGGAGAATAGAATGGACGGTGTGGATTAAACCCACAAATCAAGGTAGGGCCTGCATACGTAGCCCACTCCAAAGCTTATTAAACCAAGCTATTATTTATTTGCAGTTCATGTCCAGCATCCCTGGACGCTGGACGGCTTGAGCACAACATATATAGGTAAGGTAAGCCCCACCTCTAAACGTGCTGTCTAGATAGGCCACCAAAAGGCTGGGTGGTGTGGATAATATACATATCAAGGTAGGGTCCATCCGAGTAGGTCACACAATCATGTCATCACACACAAAATATATGGAAAAAGAGAGGGAGAGAGAGAGGCACCCACCTTAGGATCTTATATTCTTCTTCCACCTATAGCCCCTAGAGCTCCAAGGGAACAAGATTCAATGGTTGGGATTGATTTTGGAGGGTTGGATTTGGGGGTGGAGAACTTACAAATGGTTGGAAATGGAGAGCTCTCATGGACGTTGGGAGCTCTCTCTCTCTTGCTAGAAAATAAGAAAGAAAGAGGGAGGGAAAGAGAGAGGTGGTAGTTCCTAGGCAATTAATGAGTTTGACTAATGGGGAAAAAGGAATGGGTGGTTGCTTGAAAGGAGTTATGGCTAGGGTAGATTAATGTCACCCCTAGGGTGACATCATAGTAATTATGACTTTCTAGGGAAATACATCATCAGGGATAGGTGGGTCCCACGATCAAGCGATCAATGGTCGGGATAATGCACAGGCCGGATCTCATAATTTGAGCATCACATTGAAGCACGAGACGTGGCGTCAGAATCGCGTCGACGACACGGTCGAAATGACACAGGTCTCAGGTTGAGTCGGCTCGAGTTTACAGGGTGTGATTCAAAAGCACGTGCAAATGCTATTTACACGTCGTGGGTCGTCAGAATTCGACTGGAAGGACCGTGGGATCTTATGGAACAGTACATGCTAGGATATGGGTCTTACATTTATGTAATCTACTTCAAAAGGATGTACCATACGAGTGGATTAAGCAATGTCAGGAAGCTTTCACTAAGCTTAAGGGCATATTAACCATTGCACCTATCATGCAGCCACCCAATTGGAGACTTCCTTTTGAAACTTATGCGCGACGCATCAGACTATGCTCTTGGGGCTGTTTTAGGCCCTACATTATTCATTATGCAAATAGAACTCTTAATCCTACCCAAATTAACTACTCGACTGCAGAAAAGGAACTCTTAGTCGTAATGTTCGCTTTGGAAAAATTTAGGTCCTACTTGATCGGATCTAAGATCGTCATTTATACAGATCATGCGACACTCAAGTATCTTCTTTTTAAGAATGATGCTAAGCCCCGCCTGATTAGATGGATCGTCCTACTCTAAGAATTTGATTTGGAAAAAAAAAGATAAAAGGGAGTAGATAATGTAGTGGCTGACCATCTTTCCTACCTTAATCTCCCTAATTCCCTTGAAACGACACATATCAATGATATATACAACTGTTTAAAGTCTCTCATTCACCTTGGTTTGTTGATTTTGCTCATTATCTTACCACAGATTTCACACCGACACATTAAACTACGTAAGATAAGAAAAATTATTCGCCGAGGTTCGTAAGTTCTTCTAAGATGATCCGTATTTGTTTAAATATTGCCCAGACCAAATCTTAAGGAGATGTTGAAATAGCGGTGAAGACCACTTGAGTTGAAGTAGGAATATGTCAATATGTCCTAGAGGGGGTGAATAGGACTTTTTAAAGTTTCACAATGTATTTAAAAATCCTATTACACTAATCCTTATAGATAGACAATTATCAGGATTACTCAAATGTAACTTTACTGGCTTCCAAGCTTGGTAGAGGATCCAATCACAAACTATTCAAGAGATAACAATATATATCTTAGTTCATGATGGATATAACTGTGTTTGTGTGTGAGGTGTGCTAAGATAAGTAAATATGAACGCATTGTCATAAATAAACATACACATAGATGAATAGAAATCACAAACACAATCATTTTTATAGTGGTTCGACTACTTATCTACTCCACTCCCAATAACCACACTCAACCTTTGAGTGTACTGGATTTCACCAAGGAGGTTTCACATGGTTTACCTCTAACCTAAGGTTTTAAATCAGGTTCACCTTCAACCTTTACAACCTATACTGAGGCTGACTGTTTATGCTCTCACGAGAAAGGGTCAACACATCGCACCCACATTTAGGCATACTGGCCAAGGATCTTCCCTAAGACCCTAATAGATGTTTTACTCAGTTCACCTCAAAACCCAAGGTTTTACCCGGTTTACCTCAAACCGAAGGTTTTCCTGGTTCATCTCTAGCCAGATGTTTATGCTCTCCACAGAGCAAGGGTCCACACAACGCACCCACCACGTACACTCTCACCGGAGGCCTCCTTGAGGACTTCAAGGGTGAGAAACACCTTAGACCCAATCCTAAAAAGGAATGATCAAAGGGTCCTCTAGACTCTAGATACTTACAGATAAGTTGATGAGTCTCATTCAGCACGGTGATGAAGATCTCCTCCTTGTTGATAAAGAGTCTTTAGCTCCCTTGATCCGCAACAAAAGATATACCAATATAAGGTAACGGGTTGGGTTAAGGTTATGATGGAATCCTACTCTCTAAATGTTTTCCTATAAACGAGATAGAGCAATTCCAATCATCTAAGCATTCAATGCATCCTAGCTTAATGATTTGTCATTAAGATGGTAGCTGAAGGATCCTTGAATGTGGAAGTTCATTTCCCAATCCACTCTATTAAAATTCAATGATGAGGGTGGATTGGATGATGAACTTCCGTGAGAGAAAGGGCTTTGGGTATATGATCTAAAGGTAAAACACACAAAAGAACTCTCTTCTTTCTCTGCCAGCAATATGAACATGTCTCTCTCTATATAGGTAAAAGGTTCTAATGGATATAAAACGGTCACATTTATGACAGAGTTCGATATCATCGAGCAGTATCGATATCATCGAGCATATACTCTGGATAGTATCGACGGTCTGCTCAATGACATAAACTCACATGTCATACGCCTTAGAAATCCCTTGCTAGCTGGTTGATGGGATCGATTAGGTGTCAATATCATCGAATTTTGAACTCTGATTCTATCAATACTTGGATCGATCTATCGACATTTGAAAAATGAGAGAGACTAGTTAAGAAATATTTCAGGTTTTTAAGATATGATCGAGGGTTAACCGATGTCATCAAAATTTGTATATCGATGATATCGGAGGCAGTGTCGATGCATCAATAAATCTCATGAATTTTTTAGTAAGCTCGCTAGATAGTTTGTGTCCAGTATCGATGCAATCGATGCAGCCTCAATATTATCGACATATGAGTATCAATTTCCTCAAGTGGCCTTCGATCAAAATAAAAAGCAACCTGAAATATTTGCTGGAAGACATGCACGCCCACTATCGATATCATCGATGGACTTCCAATATTATCGAGATTTGATTTAGGATCTTATCGAGAAGAGCATCGTATATCAAAGGATTTTGAAATTTTCTTTGAAAAACAGGAGCGCCAAAAAACTACCTGTCGATATTATCGAGTCACTTCTAATTGACTCGAGATTCAAATATCGATGATATCGATACGTGTAACGATATATTGATAATTTTGACCATATATATATATATATATATATATATATATATATATATATATATATATGGTTGCTGTACATATTAAGTCCTTATTCAATATGATCGATTTAGCTTCCGAGCACATCGACAGCACAGGTTAATTATATCGATACGTGTATCGATACAATCGACAGGACAAGAAAACTTAGAGATTTTTTTATGTTTAAAGAAGTTTTCTTACCCAAAAACCCTAATATATTTTAACTTATTTTTAAGGATTTTAATCACCTGATGTTTTGGGACATGGGACGTGAGACTTAGATTTACCTATGGAGAGCTTCCACACATCCGGTTGAGGCAGACACTTGAATAGGTCTTCTTGTGAAGCTCTACAGTCCGACTGACTCAAAATACACGCAAATTAACAAACCAGGGCACTAGCAAGGGCACTTTCAGATGTGTGCTAGACAATGAACACCAAAGTGTCATCTCCTTCTGTCACTCTCAGGCTGGGTGGTCACTTTTCTGCTAAAAAGACCATGGCCAAAATTCTACAGTGTGACATTTACTGGCCCACTATGTTCAAGGACACTCATGAGTTTTGAAAAGCTTGTGAGTGTTGTCCAAATTTGGGAGCATTATCCCATTGAAATATGATGCCCTTGAACTCCATTTTTATCATAGAAGCATTTGATTGCTGGGGCATCGATTTCATGGGACCATTCCCTTAATCCTTTGGAAATCTATGCATTTTGCTAGAAGTAAATTATGTCACTAAATGGGTCGAAGCAATTCTATGTCGAAACAATGACCACCAAATGGTTATTAAATTCTTAAAAGAAAATATCTTTTCCCGATTCAAAATGCCTCAAGCCATCATTAGTGAAGGGGGCTCACACTTTTGTAATAGGTCATTTGCGAATTTAATGAAGAAATATGGCATCTCCCATAAAGTGAGTATTCCATACCACCCACAAATAAGTGAGCAAGATGAGATTTTTAATAGGAAAATTAAACACATCTTGGAAAAGATAGTTAACCCTGACCGTAAGGATTGGTCACTCCGATTGATTGACGCTTTATGTGCTTACCGTACCGTATTTAAAACCCCTATTAGAATGTCTCCCTTTAAACTTGTCTATGTGAAAGCTTGTCACTTGTCTGTAGAGTTGGAGCATAGAGCCTATCGGGCGATTAAAACTCTGAATTTTAATCTGGACAACACTGGATTACTATGCAAACTTCAGTTGAATGAACTCAAAGAAATCTGAAAGGATGTGTACAAGAACTCGAGAATTTACGAGGATAGGATGAAGGCTTTTCTTGACCAACACATTCTTCAAAAATCATTCACATCAAGTCAAAAGGTCCTCTTGTATAATTCTCGATTACATCTCTTTTCAAGTAAGCTCTGATATCGCTGGACCAGCCCTTTCACTGTTACCAATGCTATCCTCATGAGGCTGTCGAGATTCGAAATTCAAACAATAGCAATGAATTAAAAGTGAATGGACATCAATTAAAGTCATTTGTTGAGCAATTCGATTCAGAGGACATGTCCATACCTCTGAATGATCCTGTTTATCAGGATTAATCTCCTAGTCTGACGGAGGTGTAGATAGGTTTTTTTTATTTTCCATTCTAAAATAGTTTGCTTTATGCCGATCTAGGATAGTTTGTTTTTCGCTGTTTAGGATAGTTTGTTTTTGGTTGGATAACTCTTCTGCTAACCCACCTTCACGCTGAGATCCTTTGAAACAAGCTACAAAATCTCTTTATCAGGTACTATCTCTCCATCACTCTCCTTTCAATTACGTTGTTTCTTTTGTAAATCTTGTGTATTTCTTTTACATTGAGGACAGTGTAGATTTTAGATTGGAGATTGGAGATTAGGCTACTTAATCAATGTTCTCTCAATTTTGAGGAAAATTTATAAAAATTTTTAAAAAATTTCAATGCTCATCTATTTGAAAAGTGATAAGTTGTGTATTTAAGACTATTTTGAGTATGACAATAAGATAGAAATCAAGTTTTGAATTGTTAGAGTTGGAGCAACTAAGTAATTTATCACTTATGGTTCTTACATTCACTTGGTTAAGAGGATGTTTGAATTTTATTTTATTCAAATTATTCTCTATGAATAGTATTACATTTTCTAATTGTTAGTATGGTGATCAGTGAAAGATATTGAGAACCGAGTCTGGAGAATTTTATCCACCTTAAAAGAAGAAAATGGCCAGTTAACACCTACCAGGCCAAGAAAGAACACATGAAAGCATATCTTCAGAAAGCCAAAGAATTAACCGGACGTTTTCATAAATGCAGCATTGCCCTGATTCCACGGGCCAAGAATTTAAAGGCGGACATGTTGACAAAGCTCGCTATGGCAAATGAAGATGAAATCCCAAGATCCATTCTGATCGAGTTCCTGACCAAACCAAACATCAATGAAGCCGACCTTACGGTCGTTCTCCCAATTAGTTCGAAGTCCACCTGGATGGATCCAATTATCAAGTACCTTAAGAATGGCGAACTACCCGAGGACTGAATGGAAGCACGATCACTGAAGATTAAAGTTGGCTGATATACTATACTGGAAGGTGTACTTTACAAGAAAGGATTCTATCTTCCTTACTTGAGATGCATCCGACTAAAAGAGACAAAATACATCCTGAGGGAGATTCACAAAGAAATCTATGGGAACCATTCTGGAGGATGAGCGTTAACACACAAGGTAATTCACTAAGCTTATTACTGGCTGACCATCCAGTATGATGCATGGAAGCTTGTTCAAAAATGTGACAAGTGTCAGCGATTCGCAAATGTACCTCGGCAACTGCCTGAAGAGCTCACCCCTATGGCTAGACCATAGCCATTTGCTCAGTGGGGGATCAACATTATCGGTCCACTTTCCATTGGTAAAGGTTTGACTAAGTTCATTATAACGGCTGTTGACTACTTCACTAAGTGGCCAAAAGCAGAACCACTAGTAAAGATAACCGAGAAAAGAATCACCGACTTTGTTTGGAAGAATATCGTATGCAGGTTCGAGATTCCTCGGACCATCATTTCTGATAACGGTAAACAGTTTGATAACAAACAATATCAGGAGATGCAAGAACCTCAAAATTCCCAACGTCTACTTATCGCCACGACATCCACAAGCGAATGGACAAGTTGAGGTAGTTAACAAGATCATCAAGCATCATCTTTGGACCAAGCTCGAGAGTGTTGAGGGAGTGTGGGCCAAAGAACTCCCTAAAGTCTTATGGGCATATCGAACTACCACCCGAACAGATACTGGGGAGACCCCTTTCTCTTTAGCATACGGAACAGAGGCAGTCACTCCCGTGGAGATTGACCTACATACAACTTGGACTGACTCATTCGATGAACGAGCAAACACCAAGTTTATGGCCCTTAGTCTCGACCTTCTCAAAGAACAAAGGGAATAGGCTCGGGCTCGAACTATTGTTTGCCAACAACAGGTATCACGTTTCTATAATAACTGGGTCAAGGTCAGAAGGTTTCGAGTCGGAGATTTAGTGCTCTAGAGAACGTTCCAGAATACCAAGGAGATAGGAGCAGGGACCTTGGGTCCAAACTAGGAAAGACCTTATGTGATATCGAGCATGAGCGGACCCGATTCATATCAACTAGAGGATTTAACTGGCCAACTGCTCCCACACTCATAGAATGATGAGCATCTGAAGATCTATTACCCATAAGTTGGTCAGTACAACACTTGCTATTATCACTCAATTATGAAATAATATTAATAAAGCTCTAACACATTACCCGATCAATTAATGACCATGATCTGATCAATGCTCGAGCTACGTCCGAGCTATCTGGCTTAGACAGGTTTTTATAAGACGCCAGTCGATGCTCGATTGATACCTGAGTTACGACCTGGGCTTGCTTCAACCTATTCATGCAAAGTAAAAAATAATCTACTTAGAAATTCAGGATTCATGAGAAATTTTTCAAAAAAGAAATATTTCTGTTGATAAGGCCCAGAGGGCATGATTACATCAGTTATAACCCAGAAAAATACATGTACATCGATCTAAAAATGCTTGAAGTTCTTGGAGTTGAAGCAGGCATTAGCGGGCAGTGCTTGAAGTGCTTGAAGCTGAAAAGGGGAAAGCCATTACAGGATGAAGGAAATACTACTTTGCAAAAACCAACCCTTAAGCCTCAACCTCAGGGGGTTACTCAGGAGCCACCTCATCACCTGACCCATCAGATCGTAACTCGACCTTGTCAAAACCCGACATATAAAGCTCGGGGAAGGACTCCTTCATAGCTTTGACGCATTCAACGTAACCCTGATGAAAAAGATAATATATGTCATCTGAAAATGTCTAGAAGGCCTTGAACTCCTCCACTGCATCCTTCCAAGCCCAAGCAAGAACAGACTTGGTCTCAGCCTTTATCTCTTTGAGCTTGCGCGAGGTCTCCATATGTTTAGCCCAACACTCCACATACCAGGCCTGGACCTCCTCCAGCCTCACCGCCACCTCGGCCCTCTCCGCAATAGCCACTTCAGGGCCCATCCTCGCAGCCCGTAGCTCGGCCTCCACAGCCTCAGCCCGAGCCTTCGACTGGGCCACCTTCTAGTCAACCTCACTCACCAATTCGCGCATCTGAGCAAATTTGGCACATGCCTTCAACACACACATGGTGAACTATAATAAAAGGAGAGAAAGAGTAAGGTGCGAGTATTAGAAAGAAAAATGAAAACCATGATACAGTTCTGAGGAGTATCTTAACCCTAGGAGGCTCGTCGTCACATGGGCCAGAGTTGAGTCCACAAGGGAGTCGAATAAATTGCCGAACTCCGCCTCCGGCGTATGGAGGTCTACCCAAGGGAGGATCTCCTCGATAGTCTGGTGGAGACCCTGTGGGCGAGCTGCCCCCTTAGCCTCCGAAGACCGAACCTTCACAAGAAGCTCAACAGCCCCTTACACTTCAGCAGGAGCAACCACTTCCGGGACCACTGTCCCTTCTGCTTCAGCAGCGCCAGAGGAGGTCTTCACCTCCATACCCTCTCCCTCAGCCTCTATCACATTAAGGCAGAAGGGGCCGACCATCCCCTTGCTCTTGGAAGAGGCTTTGATCTTCTTCTTCTTCAGCGCCACCATCTCATCCCTAGTACAAGGGGCACGGAGTTTAGAAGGAGGCTGGAGCATGGGATGAGCTTTAGACATCTCTGCATACAAAGAAGAAATGTCAGCGAATTCCATAAAAAATACCCAAAGTACAATAGCTCGAAAGTAGGTCTTACCCAATGGCTTCCCAATAAGAGCGACGTCTTAACCTGATTGAAGGAGTAGCTCGGGTTGAAGCAGAACCCTCCAAGACCTTTTCTCCGAAGGGAACGCTCTCACCGCCTTGATCCGAGTAAGCGCTCAGCCGTCAACCAAAGGAACTTTCTTGGGGATGACTGCATAGAGAAACAAACACATTAGCTACAACACGATAAAAAAAAATAACCAATTCGAAATAGACTAAGAATGACTTAAAGAAATGTATACTTGGGTCAGAAAATGTGGTACGGACCCGATGCTGATTTGAAGACAGATAGGCTGCCTCCCAACACCTAAACGCCCAAAACCATTTGTCTCTCTAGTTCTTGTTGGATGATGGGGAGTCGGTAATAAGGCTCCCCCAGATCCTTGTCAGGCTAACAAATAATGCCAGCCAGGTTGGCTATGATTTGACTTGACTTGGTACAAGTGGAGAAATTCCTCCACCGTTAGCTCGAGCTATTCTAACTCGACCTATAGGACAGAGCAGCCGATCAACGTCCTCCAACCATTAGGGATCATCTGTCCCAGGGCCGAGTTCAGCCGTGCAAGCAGTCTCCTCACCACTCGCTACAGAGGAAATCGTAGGCCGCACTGAAGGGTGACTTGGAAAATGGCGACCGATCCCTCTAGAGGTGGTTTGGGAGTTCGTCCGGTAAGGGAAGCCACATCATCACCAACTCAGGAATGTGGTACCCGAGCCTTTTTCGATCTAGATCCTTGGCAGTGAGAGAAGAAGGCATCAGACTGTTCACAACCCCAAGTGTAGGGTTGCAATGTAGTAATAATCTCAATAAGACTGATGTCGAATCCATAGGGACTAATATTGTGTGTATTCTGAAAGTAACTAGAATCAAAATTAGAAGAAGATCTAAAGCTAAATTAGGAATAAAAGGAAGTAATTGTGAAATATTTAATTAGAAACTTAAGAATTCAAAGGTGGGAACTAGAGTTTTTAAGGATCCACTTATAGCTATTAGGATGTTTCCTTATTTGATTCAAGGAACATAATTGGAATTAGAGTCCTATCCTATCTAATTGGAAGATATATTAATAAGATCATATCTGAACTTCCATTGATCTAATTCACAATAGATGAGAGTTGTGAGGGTTGGAAGTGATTCCATCATCTGACCATGCCCAAGATACAATGGAAAACAACTGAGATTCAACAGTGAAAATTAATATCACCACTGCCATTGGTGGTATGCTCCAAATGATCTCTGGATATGATTTTTTTATATAATGCTCTAAAATAATCTCTAATAATGGTTAAAAAAAAATATGTAGTTGGAAGGGCCCATTGGTATGGCCCATTTATTAGGGGCCCATTTGATGAGGCCGATTTGATATATTTAGAGCCCACTTAAGGCCCGATATGATGTATTTTGAGCCCATGTGATTAGGCCCATTTTGATGCATTCTAAGGCCCACGGGTTATGGCCCATTGCAATGTACGTAAGGCCCATTGGTGCTGCCCATTGATACGGCCCCCTTAATGAATATAAGGCCCATGTGATACGGCCCATTTGATGTACTTAAGGCCCAGTGGGATGAATTTAGGTCCATTGCAATGTGTGATTTCTCCGTGGTATATATAATGATGTTTATAACAAGATGCATCTTGGGAACAATGATGGTTAGATGCCCACATTATAAGGATGATGTCGGTTAAATGTCCGCATTGTCACTCTCCCTAAGGCCCATTGGTAGGCCCATACTTGTAGTGTGTAGGCCATCTAGGCCCATCTTCGTTATAAACAGAGCCCATCACTACATAACTTGTTTAGTGTAGATCCATGATTCATGATCATACACACATATATATGCCTGATATGAGGAGTGACTGATTATAGCATATGCCTTTAGGCAGATTGTTTATGGGCTCCCTGACAGGTGGAGTTACCCTTCATTAGGGCGTAGTATGTGTAGGATTGTTGCATGACTGATGGTGTGATTCATGCACTTCGTATTTGTATGACATGATTACTATACGCCCTAGTGACATCAGGGCTATGACCTCTACAGGCACATCGTGGATGGTAGGATCGGATACCGAAAATATTGTTACTAAGCATCAAGGTGTCATAAATGTCCCTAGATGAAAATTTCTAAACCCAATGGTACCAGAGGGTGACTCCAACATTGAGACCGAGTGGATAAATGAGCGCACGAGGGCCGAATACTAGGAGGCTGCGTCTCCCATTATGTCATGGTCGGTTGAAAAGAGGTGTAGCCTTACCCGCCCCAGGGTAGGGGGCATATCTAGGCTGAGCTTGACCAGCTCGTGAATGGGTCTGTTATCGACGTGCCGGATAGGTATTAGTAGACTATTGGCCAGGCAGATAGAGGTTTCTTACGCTTACTTGGACTGTGTCGCTGGGAGAAGGGCAGTGCCACTTGGAGTGTACTAAATCCCGGTGATTATCTAAAATGAGAACTGTGCTGATATTTGATGAGTTGTATGAGGATTTGGATGAGAATTGGCATGCTTGAGTTGCATGTCGCATC
The DNA here is from genome assembly GCA_037074715.1 of Magnolia kwangsiensis. Lineage (NCBI taxonomy): Eukaryota > Viridiplantae > Streptophyta > Magnoliopsida > Magnoliales > Magnoliaceae > Magnolia > Magnolia kwangsiensis. Next base: position 25,965,942 of record CM073585.1, on the reverse strand, counting down.
GCATGGTCTTGATATGACCGATAGCATTCATATCCTGTACCGCATAGCCTTGGTACGGCTGATTGTATTCATGTACTCATCAACATAATTTCACATTTCTCAGCATTCTGAGCACGCTCTTATTACGCACACATTTACACCGCCCTCTAAGCTTTCTATAAGCTTATGCATGATCGATGTGTGCTGGTGACGCCAGGACGCAGTCATAGCTTCGCCACAGTTAGAGTGTGCAGTTGAACTTCTGAAGTTTCTGCTATTTTCATTATCTTGTATTTCCCCTTCATATGCATTGTACTCAAAAAATTTTATCATAGTGGATATTTATGATAGTGTTCTTGTGGTTATTGTTCGTGGGTTATGTTTATAGTTATACTCATTACAAATCAAATTGATGATTAAAAATCCTCAGTGTAGCATCCTAGGATCGGAACTTGGCGTATGGGTGCCGGGAGCCGAGAACGGGGTACTACGGAGGCTGTCAGCACCGGATTCGGTGATCGAAAATTTTGTGAGCCCTGTATCTGAGTTCAGGGCGTGATAGTTTTCAAGGATCCACTTACAGCTATTAGGATGTTTCCTTATTTGATTCAAGGAACACAATTGGAATTAGAATCCTATCCTATCTAATTGGAAGATATATTAATAAGATCAGATCTGAACTTCCATTGATCTAATTCTCAATAGATGAGAGTTGTGAGGGTTGGAAGTGATTCCATCATCTGACCATGCCCAGGATACAATGAAAAATAATAGGATATACCAATCTCATAACCAAACATAGGAGAATTGGGAAGGTTAGAAGAGATTCCATCACCTAACCATGCCCAAGGGATGATGGTGAACAACAGGATTTACTATCTTCACAATCTCAAATTAGGAAAACAAGATACTCAAAGCTATTGCAGATCTATTATAATTTTAGTCACAGGAAACCATTAAAAACTAAAAGTATGCTTTAAATATTAAATTAGAATTAAAGAGGTTCAACAAGAGTAAGAACCAAATAAGAAAAACATCTCAATTATGCTACAAGCTTCACCCCTTAGCCCTAGCAAAGGGATTTAACCAACTATAGACATGATTGGATTCAAAATCATAGAAGAAAGTATTAAAAACTAAGAAGAAGAGAAGAAGAAACTCTTGGATGATGGCTCCACCCCTTTACTCTGCTCCTTCAAACCCTAGATATCCTAAAAATCGCATGGAAAATCATATTTATAGCCTTCATTGTGCAAAATATCAAAACTGCCTCAAATTTATGCACATTGTGTAAGCTCTACGTAATGCTTCGATGTCATCGAATGTAACATGAATTCCAAAAGTCGTGCCTTTATGCCCTGTGTAACTTTTCCGCACTGTGTAAGTTCTTGTGTCATCAAACCTTCCTTCGATGTCATCAAGAAGTCCTTCGACGCCTTCAAAGGGTCTTCGATCCATCGAAAATGTGTCCAAAATAGTTCAACGAGTTGCTTTAATTTCTTCAATAAATTTGATGTCATCGAGCATCTTCTTCGAGTCATCGAACATGTCTTCGATTCATTGAGAATTGCATCCAATATGTCCAGCAACCAACTTGATTTTTCTATAAAAATTCAATGTCATCGAGCTGTATTCGATGTCATCAAATAGTGGTCGATGACACAAATAATGAAGTAAATTTCAGCACTCTGTTCCTTCGACTTCTTTCCTTCTTCACTTATTTTTCTTGGATTTTGGGGTTTTGAAATCTTCAATCTTGATCTTCAAATATTTATTCTTTGCTTTAGCAATTCTTGAGCCTTAAATCCATGCTTTTAGCATTCTTTTCAATCCAAGCTCTTAAACTCACCTTGCAACACAAACATGTATAAAATATGCCATTAAGCATTATCATGTTTATAAAACCAAGATATAAATGGAGGAAAATATGCAATATTTGAGTCTCAACATGGACCCCCCATCCCATCCTCATCAAACCCTTCAAGGTCATCCCTAACAGCAGAATTAAGCTCCACGTCCAGCGGCCTTTCTGCCAAAGAAGGTTTTGTGGCCTGGGATGCTAGGAAACCAACAATCTCCACCATCCTTAATGGTAACGGTGGATTCGACATAACTTGAAGGCTACCGAACCCACTATTACCACCGGAAACCCCCTCCCGTGAACCAACAAAATTCGACATTGCAGTCCTTAAAAAGAAAAAGAAAGGAGGAAGGGGAAATGGGTAATTAGAAGTTCACCGGAGAAGGGAGTCCGCCCAGAACACCAATGACCACAAGCGCTGGAATCCCTTTGTGGCGTTTGGAAGAAGATGACTAAGAAGATAATGGCAATTGTAAATGGACGACCTTACATTAGGGCTTCCCTTATATAGGGTGGCCACGTGGTGTCATTTGAATGCACCCATCAATGCAAGCCATACAACGTCCCTTCCACTTCACCCCACGGACACATGGCGCGACCCCATGCGCTGCTTGAACCCACTATCGAGTACAAAGCCATGTCTCATGTCCCCCTTCGACTGTCACTGAAATGGCAACCCGGTGCCCCACGTGACCTCAAACCTCGAAATGACATGCCGTGTCCATTAATAATACGCCTCGCGCATTGTGTTGGCCACCATACCTGGCATTAATGACTATATAACCCGACCTAAACTCCGACCTAAATTTGGTATGACTTACTCATCAACCTTCTTCGAGATCAACTTGAAGAGTAAGGGGGGCTTCCTGTTGGGTGTAAAAATAGCTAAGTCGAATAGGTTGACTTATGGAATGGACCAACTCTACAAAACAACACAGGCCCTCGAAATCTGAGCCAATAAGGGCTTCTATGTCCAAGGACAGGCTGACCTTCAAGGAGGTCGACACAGCTGTAAGGACCCTCAAAGAGTGCAATTGTAAGATCACTCATATGGCCAAGGGCCAACCAAGCTCATAGGTCGACATTAGGTCGGCCAAAACGTGACCATGGATCGGCAACATAGCTCGGTTACAGCTCAGTAATAGCTCAGCTATAGCTTGGCAAAGCAGTTGCCCATTACAGTCTATACACGGATCAAGCCAACGGCCCGAAGATCTCTCCCAAGATCTTCGGGAGATAAGATCAGATCCCAAGAGCATCAGGATTGAGATTAAATCTCTGTATACATCTACATCCAGGATTCGAATGGATTCCCCTCCAAAATATTAGGAAAAGATCCCTGACAACGCCTACATCCTATCCTTATAAATAGGGGTATCCCTAACCTTTGAAAGGTATGTGCTCACATCTTAAGACTTGACTGGTGACTCTTTTCCAAGAGATCATCCCCCTTAAAACCCAGAGGCCTGACTTAAGCATCGAAGGGTCCCCTGAACTAGCCAGGGTCTCCTTTGCTAGTTTTTCTTGTGCAGGTCCAGAAGGGTCCACCGGGGACAATCCGCCAGAAAACTACATCAACAGTAAGTATCCCTTCCATTTCCTCCAAGCTTATTACAACTCTTCACACCTAAGTGGGACACCAAAGAGGACTCATATTACATTAAACCATCAAGTTGTCATCTCAAAGTATGTACCACGTATACATGAGTCCCCTTTCATTCCCCACCATGAGGCAAAAAGAGTTTTAAAAAGGTGATGCAAGGTTAGACCCAACGATGGAAGATGGGCCTCATTTTGGGGCACGGTTTGAGGTGAGCCGTCGTAAGGTCCCGTAAGATTAAGGAGCAAAGAGTGGGCCCATAAGAACACTCAACGTGGAAAGTTGGCAAAGTTTTAGGCATTGGTGGACCTACCTTACCCCTAAGCAAGGGCAGACTCTACCAAGTGACAAAGTGACACACTACAAGTCTAACCCAAAATCCACACTTTAAGAGAATGAGATATGGCGTTTCATGAAAGGTCAACAATTAGACTTGTTAGTGTGGCACATTGGAGTTCAACCATGACTTTGATAAAGAGTCAAAATTGGAAAGATTCTTACCCTCCACTTAGTTGTAAGACGATATGGGCCTAAAAGAAAGATAAAGCCCATTTGAGTAGTCAAAAGGTCCAAAAATGCTACACTTACCACATTGGTGTCACAATGTCCAAGTAAGCCTACAAGAACTAGCCAAGGCTCGTTTGAATAACAAGGATCACTAAATCCCTTTCACAAACACTGAGAATTTTATGCAATCTAGAAGGGAAATTTTGGGACCCATTTGGATCCACTTGAATCCAAGTACTTTTACCAATACACATGTGAGAATCCAAAAGAAAAGAAACTTGGTTACTTTGGGGTCACATCCACGTGGGCCCCAAAATGTCAACTTGTGGCCCATTCGAAGCCAAGAAAAACCAAAGGGACCTGGTCCTTTTTTATCTTCACCACATAAGCCCAAAAGAAATGAGAAACATACTTGAATCCAAGATCAAAAGTGATTTGGTTACTCTTGTCCATGAGAGCCCGAGAAGAACTCTTAGGCCCACTTGAACTTAAAAAGGACCAAAAAGGGGACATGTGCCCTCTCTTAAGCACTTGGGCCCACAAAGGGAAGTTTGGCCCATCTTAAGAAAATTTAGGAACCAGGAATTTGATGTGGGCCTTTCTACCTTCGTTGGGCCCAACCACTTTTAAAGGAAAAAAGAAATGGGGGCACGAAAAGAAAGAAAAGAAAGAGACATGAAAGGAAAGTGTGGAAAAGAAAAGGAACTAAAACAAGTCTAGGGACCTTGCTTTGGGATCATCTGAATACATAACCATGACACCTCCCAAAAATGAACTTTCCCCATGTAAACTTAATGTGCATGGGAAAATAACACTTGTACAAGTAAGGTGGAGTGGAAGAATGCAAAGAAAGAGAATAAAATAAACTTGGAGCTTGAAGCTTCATCCTTGTGCACCCTGCACCTTGAGCTTGGAAAAGGCCTGAACTTCGTAACACCACTTGGTCCACCAAAGTCACTTGAAGGACACCTTCAAAGAGAAGAATCATGTGATAGAAATAAAAGAAGGAAGGGAAATAAAGGAAAGAAAAGAAAGAAGAAATGACGAGAAAGGGAACTTACCGTGACCAAATCTGGAAAGAACTTCAACCTTGTTAACCCAAAGCTTCAATATAAACCCAAAAACCAAAGGAAAAGGAAAAGAGAGAGAGAGAGAGAGAGAGAGAGAGAGAGAGAGAGAAATAGGAAACTTGGTAGAGAGAGAATGGAAGGAGAAAATGAGCTAGAACAAGGGGCAAATGGAATTGGAATTTATAGAGAAGGGTGATACACCCCGTTATCCAGCACCCTGGAAAAACCAGAGTGCAAAGGAGACCCAGGCAGCACCCAAGGTGTTGCCCAGTCATTTCTAGCACCCTGAAAAAACTAACTTGAGAAAGAGAATAGAATAAGCTAAATTAAATATCTGATTTACCACACAAATAGTTTAAGAAGGCCCTGACTTTCTCTCCTTGCTTGAGTATATTGCTCACAATTTTTCGTTGTTGAAATGAATGAGAGAAGGCGTCTATATATAGCTAAAGGTCTTAAAAATTTAGTTGGCCCGATTTTCAGTTCAGTTGGCTGAATTCTAATGATACTGTTCCAATGACACTCGGATTTCTCAGGATAAAATTTTTCAAAAATTCTACTGGCCATAACACTCCCTGAGATCCAAAAATCTACTAGAAACTTGACCGAACACACTAGGGGTAGCCGAACCCAAAGTTGGGCTGGCCGAACTTAACACAAAAAAAAACATATCTTGTTGTATACTTGCCCAAAATGTGTTGGGTTGGACGAAGGTAGTCTAGGCTGGCTAAACTAGAAGTTAGGATGGACTAACTTCAGTGTATTTTACTTAGAATTATATTTATCATGTCACCATGTGAAATACACCTAACATAGGGTCATTTTAAGGTTATACCACCTGATGGTTAACACATATAAAATATTTCAAACTTTGAACCATGTATATTTAAAGCTTCAGATGTTGAGTCTTCCTTGAGATGTTGATCTAGTCTTTACGTAGTCTTCATGAGTCATCGAAGAACATCTTCATGAGTGCTTGTGATCCATTCGGGACTACGAAATTTGACAATCCTAACTGTTCTTTAATTATAAGCATTTACAAACCATTTGCCCTCTGTGGCTTTGACCAACATCTTTTGTTAATCCTTACTCAAAAGTTTTTCTCTGCTCACTTCTCCTTGATATAACTTCCTTATGAAGTACCTGACCCATTATAAAGTATAGCAAAAGAATGGGTCATGATCATAGTTGGTTTACTTGGAGTAATCAATACAAGAGCATTAATTTTCTCATTATTCGCAGGGACAATTGTATTTGTTTTGTGTTACTCACTTGGTAACCATTTTCATTGAGCGGGAAGTTTTAAGTTCTTTCTTAGAGTGACTTCCAGTTGATTTGGATTTATAGTTCGATTTGGAAGTGGGGTGAGGTTGTCTAATTGTATGACATTCACCTTTGTAATGTCCCATTTTTTCGCATAATGGCAAGATGAGTCAACTAGATTTTTCTTATTTGAATTTATCATCACAGAGGAAGTAGGGGAAGAGTCAGATTTATCTGATTCATATCCTAGGCCTTTCATGTTTTTGGAGTCCTACCCATGCCTAGAAGTCTTTCTAACTTTTCATTACTTTGAGTGAATTTATGAGTTAGTTCTGCTGTATGATTGGATTTTTCTACTTCTAGTGTGAAACTTTTGTTTACCCTTTTCAATTTCTCAACTTTTGATTCTAGAAGCTCTATTTTCTTAATTAGATTTTTAAAAGGATTACATTTAATAGCAGTTCCTCTTCCATATTTGATTCTCTCAAGATCAAGCTCATCTTCCTCTTCAAGATCCTTGGGAATGACTGTAGTGGTGGATGTCATGAGTATTTTCAATGACTTTTGGTCTCCATCACTTTTTGACTCACTTATTTCTGAGTTTGAGTCATGAGTGTCATCCCGAGTGGCTACTATAGCTTTTCCCTTAGATTTCTTTGTAGGACATTCAGTAGAGATGTGACCATACTTTCTACAGTTTTAACATTGGAGTTCTTTGGACTTGTTGAAGGATTTTCCAAATGGGCACTTGCAGTCCAAATGTATCTCTTTGTTATTGTATGGTTTTCCACGATCCTTGTTAAAGAATCTTTAAAATCTTTTAGCTGGGAGGCCAACCTCTTCATCCCCATCTTCGTTCTCACTTTCTTCTTCCTCTGTTGTAGTTATGGTTTTAGAGGCTTTGAGAACATTATTTTTGGATTTTGTGGGTGTTTTAAGATGTAGTTCAAAAGTTTGTAGAGAACCTACCAGTTTTTCTACTTTCATCTCATCAATATTCCTGCATTCTTCAATGGTAGTAACTTTTGAGTTAAAACGTTCAGGTAGTGATCTTAAGATTTTTCTACATATTTTAGGTACCGGAATTGTCTCTCCAAGTCTTCCTATGGAGTTGCATATGATATTTAATTTTACGAAAAACTCCATACAACTCTCATCCTCTTCTATTTTCAAGTGTTCAAATTGAGTAGTCAAGAAATGCAACTTTGACCTCTTTATTGTGTTGGTTCCTTCATGGGTTGTTTCCAATAAATCTCATGCTTCTTTTAAGGTTTTACTCATACCGATATGATTGAATACCTCTTCTAAAACTGCATAGTAAATAACATTCATAGCTTTTGCTTCACTTCTTTTATTTTCTTTATCAAAAGCCATCCATTTTTCTTTTGGTTTGGGTTTGGTGATGGTTGTGCCATTTTCAAATACTACTTGTTCAGTTGATGGCACATATCCATTCTCAACAATTTCCCAAATATCATGGTCCAAGGATTACAGAAAATAGTAAATTCTTACTTTCCAATATGTATAATTTGAACCATTGAAAATAGGAGGTTGAGAGACTAATGTTCTCTCTTCTTTAGCCATAATTCCTACTTCAGTTAGGATCTCCCTCTAGGTCGTTAAACCTTTCAAGAGGAACCTTCTCTAATACCAATTGAAATTGCTGTAAAACCACTAATACTAAAGGGTGGAAGTATGTCCAAGTGTCCTAGAGGGGGGTGAATAGGACTTTTAAAAAATTATTTTCTTATAACAACACACAATGCTTAGCTTTAATTAAGATGAGTAAGGCAAAGTAACTCTATGGCATCCAGGCCAATAGAGGGTCCAAAACACATAGGCTTACACAAGATTTACACGTAAAGAAACAATCCTATAAAGATAGTGTATGTGATAATGTGTGGGATGTGATTTCTATCACTACTTATACATTTACTAAATCAGCATCATAATAATCATTTGATAGACATAAGCATAATTAGATCAATGCATAAAAAGCAATTCCAAACACAATCATATATAGTGGTTCGACTACTTGCCTACTCCACTCTCGGCGGACGCACTCTCTCCTAGAGTATACTAGATTTCACTATCTAATAGTTTTAAATCAGGTTAACCATAAACCTTCACAACCTACATAAGGTTAACTAAGGGTCCTATACAAAGTTACCTTAGGTGCTTACACAAGGCGACGAGTCCTACACAAGGACACGCTTAAGAGCCTACACAAGGCAACCTATACCTACACCTACACAAGGCTAACACGTCCTATATAAAGACAATGTATTCTCTCGTCGGAGGCCTTATGAAAAGGTCTTGGCGAGTTTGTCACTCAAAATCTGAATCTTAATCCTATATAAGGAAAGGGCTTCAGACTCAACGAACTCATTATACTTACAAATAAGTGAGTGAGCCCCTTTCTCTTACAATATGAAGATCTTCTATATTGATGAAGAGTCTTCAGCTCCCTTGAACCGCAACCGCTTTTGATGCTTCGATCAACGCTTCGAGGTTATGAGGTTTAGGGTTTGGTTATTCTTCTCTATTTAAATGATATAATTTAAACACATAGAGAAGATTCACATGAGTTAAGCATTCAAGAGTTTTAATACAATGATTTTCCTATGAAGGATGTTGCTGAAAACTCAATGAATGCTAGAGTTTATGATTCAATCCAAAAAATTAAGATAGAAGTAAATGCTTATGCAAAAGATTGAATGATAAACTTTAAAGGGAATGAGGATGCGAGTATTTATCCTAGCAATAACTCTCTCAAACTCACTTAAATTCTAGCTCATTTTATAAGATTTAAGCCATGTGTATTTATAAAATTGAAGTCTCAATGGTAAAAAAAATGGACAGGAATCTGACATTGTTAATGTCATCAAAATTTGAATTTCAATGTCATCGAACCTTCTCCAATTGCATCGACTTCCTACACAAGATATTCATTTGTGTGTAGGACAAATTCTTGTCCGATCTCATCGAACATCCTTCAATGTCATCGACGTGCACTTCAATGCCATCGAGGGATAGTTTGATACCATCGGGATTCTTTTTTAAACATACACAATTAATGGTTGCTAGACAGTTTTGCCCCTCGTTCGATGCAATCGAAGAGACTTTCGATCCATCAAGATTTGAATTTCAATGGCATCGAAAGGTCTTCGATGTGCTCGAAGAAAATTAGATTTTCCGTGAAGCTTGCTGGACAAACTAGTGTTAGTTTCGATGTCATCGATAACTTACTCTCGATGCCATCGAAGTAAGTTCAATTACATCAAAGAGCACTTAGAGTATTTTTGGATTTTGAAAGATGTAAGCCCAAGGTCAATGCAATCGAAATGCGTTCAATGTCATCAAACAACATTTGATGCAATCAAAAATTTGCAGCATGTTTTCATTTTATTACTGGACTATATGGACTTGTATTCGATGCAATCGAACAATGTTCGATGGCATCGAAGATGTCCTCTATTGCATCTCGATGCAATCGATAGGGCATATGTTTTACCTGTTTATTTCATACTTCCTCTAATACTCAAAGTGCAAAAAGCAACCCAATCTTACCAGAAATTTTCAGAAGAAGTTGAGGGCAAGTTAGGTTCTTATAGGGGCATATACCTGCTAAGGTTTGTTTTGGGTGGATGAGGCTTAGTTTACCTTATAAGCACGATCATATGTCTTTATCTTGATGAGTCTTAAACTTGATTTCTTTAACTTAGGGCTCACTTGACTGATTGACTCAACACTCACGTATATTGATAAACAATGGCACTTTCAAGAACCATTTAGGAGAGATCTTCTCATCTTTACCCATTCATACTTTATTGTTTCAAACCTCCTCCATTCAAAGAAAAAATAACTTAGCCTAGCCATCCCATCCCTCCACTAAGGAGAGGAGAGAGCAATAGAGAAGAACCTAGCCCAGGTCAACCTGTAAGATCTGTATCCTAAACCATACTGTTTTGTAGACTTCCGCGGTCTTACCGGTCAAATTTCAGCAACCTTCAACCCTTAACCGATATTTACGCGCTACCCTGATTCGTATGCCGTCAACCCGAGCCGACTCAACGCAAGACCATTACCACAGCGACCGCGCCATCGCTGCGGTTCCGATGCCGCGACTCGCGCGCCGAGGCGATACCCTAGTCAAGAGATGTAGGCTAATGTTCGGTGCAAGAAAAACGCCGCGCGTTGTGAAATCCAAGAGAATCTCTACGATGTGTCACATCAATCCCATCAATCAATCAATCCATCAATCCATCACATGTCAAGTACATGTCAAGTACATATCACCTTTCACCCATTCCCAAGCAACCACAAAAGTCAAGATTTCCTTACAAAGCCCATACCTCTCTTACACAAAATGCCTCAAAAGTCAAGAATCTCTTACAACTCCCATGCCTTTCTTACACAAAAGGCCACCAAAGTCAACAAAGGTGTCTTACACACCCATCACCACATCCATCCATCACTCACTCTCTCTCCCTTTACAACTCTTTCTCTCTTTCTCATTTTCAAATCTCCAAGCAAGAAAATCCCACGTATGAGCTCTCCAAGCTTTCCAAAACTCCAAGTGTGGCCCACTTTCCTACCCCATCATCTCTCATCCTAGCCATCCATTCCTCATCTCATCCATTGAAGTTGAAGCTAAGGTGCTAAAGAACCCATAGGAGCAAAAAGATTGGACGGTGGGTGCTAGTTAATATAGTTTTTCATATTTTTGAGATGGGCCAAGTGAAGCCAACCGATCAATGGTTTGGATCTCACTTGGGACCCTAAGTTGTGGCCGATGGACCACTTTGATCATCATGATGTTTATTTCATAACATTTAAAGGTCATCTAGACCGTTCATATTGGTGGAGAAAGGATCTCCACTGTTGAATCCAATTTTTGTTAGTTCCATGTGTAGAAGGACTCATTTTATTGTATGATCTTTTACAAGGGAGGGCTCATTGTGGCGGAGCCCTCCATCACAAGCGTGTCCCACTCTCTATCTCTCTCTCCTTCATTTTTCATATTTTTTTATCATGATATGGTTGTGTGACCCACTTGAATGGACCCCACCATGACTCTATCTAAGCCATCTTCAAGTGGGACCCACCTTATATGCATTGTACCCACATCATCTACCATGTGGTGGCCCACGTGCACCCATTTGCAACGACCAAACCGTCCAACGTCTGGGACGCTGGACGTCCCTGTATAAAGGAAACACATTAGCCTTTTAAGGTAATGGGGGTGGGCCACTTGTATTGGCCCCACCTTGATGTATGAGTATGATCCAGGCCGTCCATCTTTTTTTCCATATCATTTTAGGCGTTGAGCCAAGGAATGAGGTCAATCCGATGATCAAGCGGGTCATACTTTTCAAAACGGTGGTTTTCACCATTTATAAAACATTTTAAATTTTTCTTCAAGCCAAAAATATTCAACATTGGACTTGATGGACTTGTCATAGCCTGTAGAAGCCAATAGACGGGGTGGATCTACTTGATGCGGGCCCCAGATGCGAAAAACCCAGAAAAAGGGAGTTTTCAATATTATTTTTTTTAAAAGCAAAGAGGCAGAGCCTCCTCTCTGACATGCAGCAGCTGCACGCTACTGCGTGCGGCGGACGGTGGGCGTCCCAGCAGCTGCCCACGGCTACTACCGTGGGCCCCACCATGATGTACTTGTGAGATCCAACCTGTTCATGAGGTGGGCCACTCCCAGACGTGGGCCCCCTCCAAAGATCAGCTGTGTCCAAAACTCAGGTGGCCCACACCACACGAAACAGTGTGATTGAACATCTGCCCTTGAAACCTTTCTCCTGGGCCACGGAAGTTTTGGATCAAGATGAGATTTGTGTTTTCACTTCACCCTGGTCTGAGTGACCTTTTGGACAGTTTGGATGGCATTTAAATATTACAGTGGGCCCCACATGGGAACCCACAGTGATGCACGTGTTCTACCTCCACCGTCCAGCGGACGGTGGAGCCCACGGTGGCGTGTGTGTTTTATTCACACCGTCCCTCTGAACGGTGGGCCCCTCCCCACGTGTGGACGGTGCGTGCATGTGTGCATGGTCCCACCGTGATGTGTGCTGGCCCACACTACAGGTGACATTGTTGAATGAACACCCACCGTCTTAAAAATTCACAGTGGGCCCCTAGGTCTGTGTGACCTATCAACAAATGGATGGAAAATAAATATTATGGTGGGCTCCCTATCTGGGTGACCTCATCAACAAGGTAGCTGGAAATAAACATTATAGTGGGCCCCTTGCCAGCCAGTTTGAATGGAAAATAAACATTTCAGTGGGCCTCTAGGCCCATGAGATTTAGGCCCATTCGATATATAAGGCCTATGGATTTAAGCCCATTTGACTTATATAAGGCCTATAGGACTAGGCCCATTTGATATTATAAGTCCATGGGATTTGGCCCATTTGATGTTTAAGGGGCCTATGGGTTGAGGCCCATTTGTTGAACACATGAGGCCCAATTGGTGTGACCCATTTGTTACACATAAAGCCCATGTGATTAGGCCCAATTGATGCATTCAAGGCCCCACGGGTTATGACCCATTGTAATGCGCATAAGACCCATTGGTGCGGCCCATTGATGTGTCCCGCTTAACAAATGGAAGGCCCATATGATATGGCCCAATTGATGTATTTAAGGCCCAATGGGATATGCCTAAGGCCTATTGCAATGTGTGATCTCAGCCTAGTTCATATAATGATTTTCACTATGGGTAACGCCTTGGGAGCAATGTTGGTTTGACATCCATATTGAGAGTGTAATGCTGGTTGGATGTCCACATTACGACTCTCCTTAGGGCCCATTATTAAGCCCGTACTTATTGTGTATAGGTCATCCAGGCCCATCTGCATTGAAAGGATAGTTCATCTCATTATAACATGTTTAGTATAGTTCCATGACTCATAATCATACGCATCATATGTATGCTTGATATGAGAATTGACTGATCATAGCATATGTCTTCGAGCAGGTTGTTTATGGGCTCCCGGTTAGGCGGTGTTGCCGTACATGAGCGCACGATATGCGTAGAATTTATTGCATGACTGGATAGCGTGATTCATGCATTTCGCATTTGTGTGACATAGTTATTGTACGCCCTAGCGACATCAGGGTCGTAGTCTCCACAGGCGTATCGTGGTTGGCAGGTTTGGATACCGAAAATCTTGTTCTACATGGGGTGCTATAGATATCCCTGGGTAAAAGTCTCTAAACCCTTATGGTACCAAGAGGTTGCTCCAACGTCTAGACCGAGTGGGTAGATGAGCGTTGAGTGCCGAATACCAGATGGTTACGCTCTTCACTGTATCGTGGTCGGTTGGAAGGGAGTGCGGCCTTACCCGCTCGAGTGTAGGGGGCAATGCTAGGCTGAGTCTGACCAGCTCAAGGAATGGGTCCGCTATCGACGAGTCGAGCCCGATATTGGCAGACGGATAATGAGGTCTCTTCCACTTACCTTATCGCACGCGATGTAGCGGCGATCTGGTTTAGAGTGTACTAAACCCCGGTGATATCCCAGATTTGAGCTGTATTGACATGTGGGCTTAGATGAGGATTGTATGCTTGACTTGCATCTTACATCGCATAACCTTGGTACGGCTCATGATATTATGGATCCATCTGTATATTCCGTATTACTCTCATATTGCATGATCATATTACTACCTTGCCACACACTTTCACCACCCTCTAAGTTTTCTATAAGTTTATGCACGACCGTTGCATGCAGGTGACGTTGGGGAGGAGCAGCACTGAGGCAGAAGCACTTTGCAGATCATTTTGGAGTTTTTATTCCTCATCATTGTATTTCTCTTTATGCTCATTATACTTGTTAAGTTTTTTATCATAGTGGAAATACAATGGAGTTTTTGGTTGTTGTTTGTGGGTTATGCCTTTGGTTATGCTTATTATGAATCAAACTGACATTGAAAATCCTCCTCGTAACATCCCAGGATCGGAACCTGGCGAATGGGAGCTGGGAGCCGAGAATGGGGTTCTACGGAGGCTGTCGGCGCCAGATTCGGCGACCAAAAATTTTGTGAGCCCGATTTCCGAGTTTGGGGCCTGACACAACCCAACCTAGCCTAAACCTTAGCCACCTGAGTTACCAAAGCCTTGATCCTAGCCACTTGATCCGATCCTTACGACACAACCGTTCACCCAACAATCCATTCAAAGATTAGTTTTATCCAGTCCTTCATAAGACATCGTGTAATGTCCATTCTTCTCCCAACCCACTTATTTATCATATCCATTAGTATAACATCTCATACATAACATTTTCCACCTAGTTAACTTAAGTGTATGCTCTGCGGCTTGCTGAGTTTCTCAAATCTTGCCTATTAAAAACTTGAGTTGATAGGTTATTTCACTCGAAGAGTAAGTGAGTCAAGACAAATTTATCTAGCCCGAGACAATGCTTAACAATGATGGTGCATTATACACAACATTCTATATACCGGATACGTAGTGCGCAAGAACTAATCTTTAACAATTCGATTTATCCTTAACAAATCGATTTATCCTATGAAGTAGAGACCGTATAATTGAAAGGGCAAAGTGGGTACCCCCCCCCCCCCCCCCAACTTAAATGTTTCTATAGGGTCTTACCGACCGTGGAATCGGAGTAATTGGCTAGTGGTGACTCCCGTCAAATTTATTTATATCACATGTACCCCCTCTTTTCATCACACGCATGCTAGAAAAGCGCCACATGAGCACGATTCCTCCTAGGCGATCCAAAGTCCACACTCCCCCAACCCACGTCTCTTCGTCTTCTAAGCTCCAACCATGGCCTCACGTCTTCCAAGCTCCAACCAATGCTTCATTTCTCTCTGTCTCTCATTACAAGCTCCTCTGATCATCTCCTCCAGCTAAATCGTTGGATTTTCGACTAGATCCATGTCGAATCTAATGCCATTCTGTTTTTCTCTTTCTTCAATCAGCAAAACACTCAAGCTCAAGTTCAGGTTGGGCATTAAAAAATAAATAAATATCGAATTAGGCTTGGGCTTAACTATTTTGGCCGATCACAGGCCCAAGTGAGACTCGGCCTACCTTGAACAATAGGGCGCGGATTGCATACTGCCCCACCATGACCTAGTTAAAGATAGATGATCCTAGTAGGGCTGATGCCCATTGTAATGTATGCATTTTATCCACACTGCCAATCTATATAGAAAGATCATATTAGGGCACGAGCCCAAAAAATGAGGTAGATCAAAGTCTTTAGTGGACCACATCACTGGAAGCATAGATGATGATGATGTCCACCTTTGAAGCCTTCCAAGGGCCCATTGTGATGTTCATTTGCCATCCAACCTGTTCCTGAGGTTAGACTGACCTAGATGAAGGGAAAACATAAATATCAGCTTCATCCAAAACTTATGTGTCCCCATGAGGTTTTCAATGATAGGCATTTCATCCCCACTGTTTCTTGTGGTGTGGTCCACTTAAGCCTCACATCTATTTCCTTTTTGAGTTTATGATTTAAAATTATTTTTCGAAATGGATGTACAAGTTGAATAAAAGATACATATCAAGGTAGACCCAAAAAAGCCTCTGCACGGACAGAGAGAATTTCCAGGAACATTTGGAACATATCGTTTTGAGCATAATACCCAATTCGTGTCCGGGCTGGGAGAGTGCTTTAGCATGGCCCTGATCCGGCCTGATGATACCCCTGATGCCCGACGTTGAAGCCTTCGTGAGGCGGACGGTATTGTTTATTTGACGTTCAACCTGTTCGTAAGGTCGCGTACACATGGAAGAAAACATAAATATAACCTTCGTGCAAAACTCCGGTAGAAAATTTTTCAACAGTATGCATTTTAATCCTCACTGTGTGGTCCACTTGAGTATTGAATCTTTCTTAATTTTGAGCTCATGTTCTAAAATAAAATGAAAAAAAAAAAAATGGATGCCCCGTGTGGATGAAAGCCGTACATCACGACGGCCCATCGGAGCCCACGCCTATCCGGAGCTCGGAACAGACTGGGGCAATACTAATTCGCGTCTACGTAACTGGGCGCGCGGTTTCCTCTAATTAATAATAGAACGGCGTCCACAAATGAAAAAAATTCTTAAAAATAAAATAGGATGGTAGTCCACAGGACTACACTTTTCCCACCACCCGACTCTAGCAGGTGATTTAACCTGAGTTAATGCGACAAACAGACCTTTTTCATCGTAATACGGAATTTCGGTGCATGTTTGCTCCAATCATGCGCAGCCACCGACCGCAAATTCTGACCTCGGCTCCCAGATACTTCATGGTAAGCCTCCAATGTGGTTCGCTGCCATTTTAGAAATGATGGTGATTAATCGCCCTCATCCGTGGTATTCATCAATAACCATCCAGGCCATGTAAGTTGCAGGGGAAGCGGATTGCATCCGACCCTCAGACGCACTTAGCAACGTCCGATCAGATTTGTGTGGGGCCCACCGTTATGTGTCTGTTTATCCATGCTGTCCGTCCTTTTTCTTATATCATGTTAATATATGAGCTCAAAAATAAGGCAGATCCAATGCCCTACTAGATTAGATCACACCAAATACTAAGCTTGGCTGCATTAAACGCAAGAGCCATCTCTACTGTGGTCGACTAGAGTGTTTGATCTATCTTATTTTTGCGCCCATAAATTACATGAAATGAGAAAAGTGATGGACGGTGTAGATAAACATATACATCACAGTGGGCCTCCACACAGATCTGGTCGCACGTTGCAAAATCCCACTGTGTTGGAGGCAATCTGCTTACGGTTGTGGGGCGCACTGTGGATAGGGCATATCTTTAAAATTGGTTTTTTTTTTTTTTTTTTCAGACAATCCACGCCATCCAATTGATGTCTACCAAATGTATGGTCAGAAGCAAAGTAACGATTAGTTCGTATTTCAAGGAAAATCAGATGGTTACTGTAATATAATTCTGTTTAGATGGTTACTATAAGCAATTTGGACGGTCCGTGTTACCGTGCAACCACGCCATGTTTTTGGGTTGATGATAGACATGGACATAGATCGCATCAACGGATGAAGAAATCCGAAGAAAATTTAAAGATGGTAGGATACTACTGACCAATGTCAAGCGTATGTTTTATGCTCCATCAACAGTTCTTTCAGTAATTTGGACGGCCTGGATTGTCGAAAAAATCGACACCAAGCATATAGTCCAAGAGTCGCCGGTGTTTTTTAAATGGTGGGCAACCATCATGGAAGTCTGGCGCGGAACCCAAATGCTTTTGAAGAAACAATTCCATTCTGGTAGAGTGCGATGGACGATACACAGGCAATGAGACCTTACTGGGAAATCCCATAAAAGTAATTCAAAATAAACAGCCCAATTTCCTACTTTACTAACCATATATGGGCCGCGAACCTTTTTGCTTTTAACTTTTAAGAATAAGCCCCAGCTGTACGGATAACTTTTTTCCGGTCGAAAATGCCCCTACTTTTTCTTCCGGAACCGGATCAGCTGGTGCTAGAAGGTGAGCGCTGACGCTCCAATTCCGAGTCGTGCGAACGGTTCAAAAGAGTTCAAAGTTACATGGGCCCTACAGTTATATATTTATTATATCCACAATGTTTATCCATTTTTCAATATGGTTTGGGAGCATTATCAAAAAAAAAAAAAAATCATATCCAAAGATCAGCTGGACCACATCACAGAGCAGCAGAAAAATTAATTTTCACTGTTAAAAATAGTGTGGGGCCCACCATAACATTTATTTTCCATCCAATCTATTTATAAGGTCACAAAAACCTAGATGAAGATGAAAAACAAGTTTCATAATGATCCAAAACTTATGTGACCCGAAAAGGGTTTCAATGGTAGACGTTCAATTCTCTACTATCTTTTATAGTGTGGTCCACTTGATAGCTAGATCTGTCTTATTTTTTGTCTCAAGCCTTAATACAAATTCGCCAAGTAAATGGACAGTTTGGATATAACACATACCTCATAATAGGACCTATAAAAAGCAATGGAGTTTACAACCACAATTTGGATATAACACATACCTCATAATGGACCCACAAAAAGCAATGACGATTACAACCAGAAAAAAAAAAAACAGCGGTCGTCCGGGTCGACCCAACTAGTTGTCCCACCCCAGCCGGGTCCCACTCTACTTCCACACAACTCCCCAAACCCTGACCTCGACTGGTGATAGTACTGGGCTAAATATCAGGCCATCTGATCTGTCTCGTCTTCTCTGTTTGGGAGGCATGATACATTGATGTTGAATCCTTTCTGCCCTCCTATCAAAAGCTTAACCATTACTGGCTCTAATTTAAACAATAGGAGGCTTGTATGTAGCAGGGTAGAGTGAGGTTTAGTTGTGAGTTAGACCTTTGTGGGGTTAATGTAGAGATCTCTGGAAGTTTTTTAGAGTTGTCTAGGAAGTTTTGGCGGCTAGACTTTAGCATAATTGATAAAGTTTAGTGGGTTCCGCTACTGTCCAATGAATGTTAAGTGGTATAATCCAAGCCATTGATATAAGATATCTAGAATGTTCCAAGGCCTATATAGGTGAGTTCTACTCATTTGAGACTCTTGAATTCTAGCAGCTCTTTCATAGAACTCATTTGAGACTTCCGAATTCTATCAGCTCTTTCATGGTGCAATTCGTGTTCTCTAGCGTCCTAGTCATTCTTGTGCACAACGCTTGGTGTTGCAAACTTGTGGAGACTGTCTTGAGTAGCTTTGCTGTTTTTACATGGGTGCTGCTTGGGTAAGAGGGGATAAGGAATTAGTATGGGTGCTGCTTGGGTAAGAGGGGATAAGGAATTAAGTCCATGGCTCTCCATTCTTTACCTTTGATGCTTCATTCCAATTATCTGTCTTGTTGATAAGAATTCTCTAACCTCTACCGTCTTGGCCTAGTGTGTTAATGATGAAACTCTTGGGCTTATTAAGGACTCTGAACATGAGTGGTTGGTGATAGGAGGAGAGCTGTCCAAAGGGCACTAGCTACAGAACCATTAGGAATACAAAATCAACATTCATCTTAGTCTTATGTTTTATGTTAAAGGTGTTATATGCACAGTCACTATTAAGAGGTTTGAAATGCATGGAATTGACTATCTTGTTTTAAAATAGACTTTTAGGTCTTGAAAGATTTGATTATTTTGTTTTAAAATGTTTAATCCAAGTATTCATGAAGTGCATGGAATTGACTGTGAAGTGAAGGGGAATTGACCGTGAAATGAATGGAAATGACCGTGAAGTGAAGGGAATTGATCATAAAATGCATGGAATTGACCATGAAGTGAAGCAAATTGACCATGAAATGAATGGAAATGACGCTGAAGTGAAGAGAATTGGCTGTGAAATGCATGGAATTGACCGTGAAGGAAATTGACCATGAGATGAATGGAAATGACGACGAAGTGAAGAGAATTGACCATAAAATGCATGGAATTGACAATAAAGTGAAGGGAATCTACCATGGAATGCATTGAATTAACCATAAAGTAAAGGGAATTGACCTTGAAATGCATGGAATTAATCGTGAAGTGAAGGGGAATCTGTAGGTGCTATGTTGTAAATCTAGTACCCTGTATTGTCAAATTTTGTTGTGCCAAAACATTTCAGAATGTTTGACTTGTTTTGATAGATGGAATGTTCACATTCAAGTTCAAATAGATGAAAAGTTTACCTTCATTCGAAGATAAGCCTCATGTTATCTACATCGACATTTTATGTGCTACAATTATGCATGTTCAACTATGAAAACAAGTTGAAGTTCACCAAGTTTAAGTGTACTATCTCAAGCTCAAGTTCGAGTGCATCACATGATCAAGCTCAAGTTGAAGCTCAATTCCAAGCTTAAAGCTCAAGTTGAAGCTCAAATACATTTAATCAAGATTAAGTCTCAAGTCACATGCTCAAGACACAAGTTCAAGATACAAGCTCAAACATACGAGGTCAAGCTTCATGTGCTTTAAAGTGACTTATATATCAAAGCGAACGATGTTTCAATACTCACATTTAAGATATACATGACCCTAGAAAGACTTTAGGATTAGGTCATTAACGTTGCATGTTTAATTTGGGTAATAATACTTATTTTAGGCCTTGCTTCGATTAGTCTTGGTCAATGTTCGACTAGTCCAGGCATGACTTGACTAGTCCAAGGTTTTTCTCGACCAATCTAAAATTTTACTCAAAAAATAAGATAAGGTTCTTTGGTCTTTGAGCAGTCGAGTACCCTGCTCGATCGGTCGTGGAGACCTGCTCAACTAGTCGAGCAAGGCTCTACTCGAACTCCAGCAATGCGCATTTTATTCATTCGGCCAGTCGAGTGCTGTACTCGACCAGTCGAGCGGGCCACTCGACCAGTCAGGGTCTATTTTATCCGATCATGCCACAAATTTTGAAAAAGTGGTTCTGCCAGGATCAGTCGAGCTGAACCTTAGACCAGTCGAGAGAACCGAATTGCAACCTATAAATTGAGGACATTTCTCAGATTTTTTAATTCATTCCAAGCCAATTCAAGCCACCACTCTGAGAGATTAGTCCCCACTATTATGAAGTTATTGTGAGGTATTTATAAATTATTTTAATAGTTTTTTGGTTTATTAATTTATTGATCTCTTGATTCCATTCTACTTGATATAAAAGATAATTTTGTTTTAATCCTTTGTGAGATCCAAGAAATTGAATCCAAGTAGCCTAAGGTTGGATTTAATTTAAAATTCATCTAGACCTATAACCTCTTCTTCTGTGAGATTGAACATTGAACATTGAACATCTTCATCTACATAGAAACAGTTCTACCAGCTACATCGAAGATCATTCTTCAGATAAGTATTGATTTTATTTTCTGTATTGTGGTTTGTGAGATTTAGTCAGGAAAATCTCTTTTTGTGGTTTTGACTAAGATTAGCTAGGAAAATCTCGATGTGTGTGTTTTATTTGTGTAAGCCCATTGAAAAATATATCTGTAAAGGTTTTAAAGTGAACCTTGGAAAACCTTCTTTCTTAGTGAAAGGCAATATCCCGTGGGTGTGAATATTGAGAGTGGAGTAGGATGATTGTTTGAGAACAGTTGGTGTACACCTGAACCACTATAATTTGTGGTGTTGTGATGGATGATTGTATCTGATTATGTGTGTGAATGTTGGAATTTATTTTATGCTTTTGTGGTGATTGTTGTAATATCTTGATTTATTTCTTTTGCCTTTGTATCAGTTTGAGTTTTTGATACTTACCAACGTTTTAGAAATCAGGTTGTCCTACCATAAGTCATTGGTTTTTGGTATAAAGTTGTCCTTAGAACAATGTTTGTATCAACCTCTCAATACTCGTGCATTTGAGGTTGTTTTAGATTTCTGTTATTTGAGTTATCTTTCCGCATTTATTTTTTATTTGGTATAGTCCTATAGGACTATACCTCCCCCTCTAGGACTTGGGGCTCGCCCTTTTCAGAATCGCCGGAATTGACTGTGAAATGCATGAAATTGACCGTGAAGTGAAGAGAATTGACCGTGAAATGCATGGAATTGTCCGTGAAATGCATGAAATTGACTGTGAAGTGAAGGGAATTAACAGTGAAATGAATTGAATTAACTATGAAGTAAAGGAGAATTGCTGGAATTGACCGTGAAATGCGTGGAATTAACAGTGAAGTGAAGGGAATTGACTGCGAAATGCATGCAATTCACCGTGAAGTGAAGGGAATTGATCATAAAATGAATTGAGTTGACCGTGAAGTGAAGGAGAATCATCGGAATTGACTGTGAAATGCATGGAATTGACCGTAAAATGCACGGAATTGACTGTGAAGTAAAGAGAATTGACCGTCAAATGAAATGAAATGACCGTGAAGTGAAGGAGAATCGCCAAAATTGACCGTGAAATGCATGGAATTGGCTGTGAAATGAAGGGAATTAACTGTGAAATGAATTGAATTGACCATGAAGTGAAGGGAATTGACCATGAAATGCATATAATAGATCGTGAAGTGAAGGGAATTAACCATGAAATGAATTGAATTGACCATGAAGTGAAGGGGAATCACTGGAATTGATTGTAAAATGCATAAAATTGACCGTGAAATAAAAGGAATTGACCATGAAGTGATTGAAATTGACCGCGAAGTGAATGAAATTGACTACAAAGTAAATAAAATAAATTTTCGATCATCGACCTAATGGAATCTTGGAAAATAACTAGGTTGGTTGGCTAAAGTAGCTTCTCCTGCCCCAAAATCATATATGGTACATCAAGTAACTAATTTTGATTTAGAAGATATTCTTATTAAATGAATAAAAGAAGAAATGAAAAAAAAAAACAGATTTTTTTTTTTATATGCTTATATATACGTATTTATATATGTGTATGAGAGAAAAATGTAGGTAGAATAAAGTATATAAATAGCCACAGCACTGTTGTTATGACTACATTTATAACCCATAGCTATAGAGAACCCCAATTTCAGAAAATGCAGGGGCATTTTTATCTAGTAAATGTATGTCCGTACAGCTGGGGCGTATGCTTGGAAGCTAAAAGCAGTGTTCTTCAAAAGGTTTGTGGGCCATATATGGGTCGTATGGTAAGAAATTTCTCTTTACGGAAATACACTTATTTGGTCATCGAAGCATTATATTGGTGGATATTTATCGTAGGGTTAAAAATGAATTATATCCCATGGTCTTATTTCATAAAACAAGTGTTCTGGAATCAAAGGTTAAGATTTTTCAAACAATCTGATATCTAGCCTGTAACTGTCTAACACTTTTTTCACATTTTATTCAATTTAAGTTCATTTAATATTATCCACGCTAAGTGCTTGTGTACCAAGCGAAATATGCAGCAGGGTATCTAATAACTACCAAGAAATTTCCGACGACGGTAAAGACTACCTTTTGCCCACTGTATTTTCCAAACGCTGCAAAACGTTACTTTTCCAAACTAAAACGTCTGTACGGACACACTATTTTTAAGTGAAAATGCCATTGCATTCTGCAGGGTTGCACCGTCCATTTTGTGAACTTATAGTTACGGCGTAGGTCTACAGGGAATACTGCATAAAGGCCAATAGCTACGGTTATTAGTCCGTAGCCATATATCAACAGAATGGATTTCACAACCCTGCTAAATGCAAGGGTATTTTCGTATGAAAATAATATGTCCGTACAGAATGGTTTAGTTTGAGAAAGTAAAGCTCGGGAGTGCCTTGGAAAAGACGGTGAGTAAAAGGTCGGTTTTACAGTCGAAAATTTCTCGGCTGGAAGCGTGTCATATAGATGATACGCAGGCACTTTGAAATTGCTTTGAAGTTAAACACATGGAATACAACGTATGTATCATGAAACATAAATTAAGCATGTTTGGTTATCTGACAGTCGGACGGTTGATACTTATTAGACTGCTAAAAATAAAAAAATTTCCAACGGTTCTTTTTCGACCAACAAGTATCCACGAATCATGGGATACAATTATTCAACCAAGATGATCTTAAGGCTGTGACTTGGATACAATATAGTCGGTTTTATTTTAGTTAATATATGACACGTGTACCATTCCTGAGTGCCTGCGTATCAAGCGTCATAGGCAGCCTTAGTATCGAATAACATCGTTACCATTTTGGGCCCAGCGCTCTCCCTTTTCCCTCCCTCTCTCCCAAGTAAAATACTCAGGTACTTGTAGCAAAGTGTGATGGATGATACGCAGGCACTTAGAAACTACTGAGGAACTGCATACGTGGCATAAAAGTAATTCAAAATAAACCGACTAAATTATAGGTACCACCTTAGATGTAACATGAACCGAAAGTTACTTTTATCAGGTTAGGTAACCAGTAGATTCTTGCGCATTCTTTGGACGGTTCAAAAAGAAAAAGAAACCAACGGTCTTATTTGAGAAAAAAAAAGCTCAAGGAATTAGAGGTTGGGATCGTTCAACCAATTTAGTTTTGGAGTGTAACTCAAGAACAATTTAGTCGGTTTAATTTGAGTTAATATATGCCATATGTAACATTTGTGAGTGCCTGCGTATCAAGCCTCGTAGCCATCCAGAGTACCAAATAACTGCCCCTCTCTCAAACCTGCTCCTCTCTCCGTCTCTCCGTCTCTCTCAAACCGGCACTCGCTCCGGCACCAATGCGGACGGCACGCCCGAAACCGGTACGTTCTGTTCTTTTTCTTCTCTTCTTCGTCTTCCTTGTTCTTTCTTCTTCTTCTTCTTCTTTCTTCTCTCTTGTTCTTGTTCTTGTTCTTCTTTCTTCTTTCTTTGTTGTTCTCCATGTTCTTCTTTTAGGGCTTTTCATTTCGACAAGTGGGGTCCTCGCCCAACAATCCAAACCGTTAAATGTTATGGGAATCACTGTGTCTGGTTAATGCCACCAAAGTTTCCTCCAGACGGAAGAATCCCATCCTTAAGCTAAAAAGAAGAACATACAAGAACTGTTCACATCCAGCTAAAAAGAAGAAGAAGAAGAAGAAGAAGAAGAAGGCCGGACGCGGATTAGGTGGTGTTACGAACAACGCCCCCAGCAGTGGTGTGTTGATGTGTTTGGTGCTGTGGGACCCACATTATATATGTGTTTTATATCCACGCCGTCCATTCGTTTTTACAGCTCAATTTATGGCATGAATTCTTAAATGAAGCAGATACGAGGGCGCGGATTGGGTACTTCCCCGCCCGTTCCGAGCTCAGGACAGGCTAGGGCTCTGAGGGCCACCGTGATGTATGGATTTTATCCACACCGTCCATGCATTTTTCCATGTCATTTTAGGTTGCGGGCTGAAAAATGAGGCAGATCCAAGGCTCAAGTGGACCACGAAATGGGGATTAAACTCTTGCCATTAAAAACTTCTTGGGTGCCACAGAAGTTTTGGATCAAGCTGATATTTGTGTTTTCCCTTCATCCAGGTCTCTATGACCTTATGAACAGGTTAGATTGTAGATAAACATCATGGTGGGCCCTAAGAAGGTTTCAATGGTAGGCGTCATTAGCACCACCGCTTCCTATGGTGTGGCCCACTTGAACCTTGGATCTGCCTCATTTTTGGACGCGTAATGTAAAATGACATGGCAAAATGCATGGACGGTGTGGATAAAATCTATACGTCATAGTGGTACTTAGAGCCCTAGCTTGTCCCAAGCTCAGGATAGGCGGGGAAGTACCCAATCCACGCCCTAGATCCAAAGCTCAAGTGGACCACACCACAGGAAACAATGGGGAATGGGGATAATAACACCCACAGTTGAAACCTTTCTAGGGCCCACCGTAATATTTATTTGTCATCCAACCTGTTGATAAGGTCACTCAGACATGGCTGAAGGGAAATACAATTATCGAACATATCCAAAACTTTTGTGACCCCCAAGAATTTTTTAATGGTGGGTATTTAATCATCACTGTTTCTTGTGGTGTGGTTGACTTGAGCTTCGGATCTACTTCATTTTTGGATTCATGTCCTAAAATGAGGGTCCAAAACAGATGCATGGCATGGATATAAAACACATACACCACCTTGGGCCCCATAGCACCCAACACATCGACACACCACCTCTGGTGGTGGTGTCGGCAACACCACCTAATCCGTGTCCAAGAAGGCCAAAGCTAGGATGTTTTGACCTAAGACTTTTTTTTTGCATGGTGTTCGTTGTGATGAGGCTTATCATTTCAATAATGTGTATCAGCAAGATGTGGATAATGGGCCCCAAGTGTAGAAGACATGACTGTATCAAGTCCGAGTCCTGAGTTTTTCCAACCTTGATTACAAGATCCCATTCCATAAATTTCTTTGCATTTGCCTGAAATAGAGACACCTGAATAAACCACTTGAGGATGTGGCCAATCACTTTACCTTGCTGTATTTGGTCCTCCAAGCTCAGTGATGGGTCGGATTGAACGACGGGTTAAATCCCTTTGATCTTGTTGAGATTTTGACAGTATGAGCATTCGTGATTGAGCTAAGTCACTAGGAGACTTATTTGTGAGTATGGCTTGGTCTCGGCTTAGAGCCAAATTGCTGAGTCAGCTGATTTGGTGTGACTCACTATGACACAAGCTGAGTCGCTCACTTAGGGAACAATTCTTTTTTTGTAGAAGGAATGAGGTGAGTTCAGAACTTGCGACCTCCTTTTGGGGGTTGTCAACAGGTTGAGTCCTCTATTACCCATACCTGTGCTAATATGGTCTGGGTCTTGTTGGGTCTAGGTCTAGTTCTAGAAGGCCCGGACCTGGATCTAATCAGGTTTGGGTAGATGGGTAATTCATTGGGTCTTTGAATCTAGGTTTCAAGTTGGGTTAGAGACAAATAAAAGCAATTACATTGTTGGGGCCACCTGAGAAGCCATTCAGATTTTAGCATGTGTGTCGCATTGGAAAGACACATTTCGAAGGTTGAGCTTGAGAAGAATCTCCTTCAAGAAGATATCAGATGGAGGCAAAAATCTAGGGCAATGTGGCTTAAAGAAGGGAACAAGAACATCAAATTCTTCCATGTCATTGTGTTCACTAGAAGGACATTGCGTTCTCAGTTTATGGGCGAACAATGAAAGAGTGGAAGGCGAGGATGATATTTATGATTTCATGATCTACCACTCTGAATTGCTTTTTTTTTTTTTTTTTGCTTTTATGGAACATATCAAGATTAGATAATCTTCCGTTCAATCAAATCAAATGTTTGGAAGCAAATTGGCTAGTGAGGAATTTTGAAGAGGAAGAGGTTCTCGAAGCACTCTCTGGTCTCAATCGCAATAAGGCCCCTGGTCTAGATGGATTCCCCATTGTGTTCTTCGTTTGTTGCTTTAATTTGAACCTTTGAAGGACACGGGGCTATCCGCCTTACAGGGGCCCTTATAAGACCCTCGCTAAAGTTCTTGTTTCCAAGCTTCACAAAGTGTTGGGCAGTATTATTTCAAAGTCTCAAAGGGCTTTTTTTGCATAGAAGGTAAATTTTGTATGCGACCCTTCTCGCTCACAAATGCATTGGTTCTAGGTACAAAGAAGGGAAGCCAAACATCATTTGTAAATTGGACTTGGAAAATGCTAACGATCATGTGGATTGAAGCTTTCGTTATTACATGAGGCATATGGGGTTAGGCATATGGGGTTCTAGTCAAAGTGGTGTAAGTGGATATGGTAATGCATTAGTTCAACACATCTTTTGATTCTACTGAATGGTTTACCCAAAGGTTTCTTTAGAAGCTTGAGAGGCCTAAGGCATGGAGATCCTTTTTACCCTTTCCTCTTTATGATTGTGGCGGTGGGAGATGGTTCCATGCAATGTTTTAAATATTGACGATATTGGCCGATATATCCCACAATAAATATTGTATCCCGCCTGTGTGATACGAAACGCAATATATCCCACATGTTTGATCTAATGGGCATTTTCAATTTTCAATTCCTTTTTTTTTTTTGTTGAAATTATGTTAAATTAGTATCAAATGGTTATAAATCCATTGGTTCTTCATGTTTTCCATGAAAAATCATGGAGTTGGAGCTTTGATTTCGATATCCATTGGTTCTTTGTGTTCTCCATGTTTTTTTTCGAAATTTTTCTTCAACCAGCTATCAATTGAAACTAATTTCAAAATATTTAGGAGTATTTGATGAAATGATCATTACATACACTCTAATTTCGAAATTTGCATGTAGGTAGTTTGATTTGAGGAAAATTAGAAAAAATTCAAAATTTTCCCAATTTCTCCCAAATTTCTTGCAGTGTTGCACTCCGAACATGAACTCAAGCATGTATGAGGGTTGGTTTACTGATTTGTGAAGTCCTTGTCAATTTTCGGAAAATAAAAATCATTTTAATTAAAAATTATTAAAATATCAATTTGAATATAGTTGCATTAGTTCAGGAGTGTTTAGGACTGTTTGATGAAATGATCATCAAATACACTCTAAATGTTATGCATTCAATTTGAATATAGTTGCATTAGTTCAGTTAGACAGTGCATAGCTTAGGACCCTATATAAAGGAAACCTATTATATGCACTTCTTTTTTGAGATGTTATGATTTAAAAGTGCGTATTAGGATCTTTTTTAACAATCCCTGAAGTTTCATTGAAAAATTCAACCATTTTCCCAATATTTCCCATGTTTCCCAAAAAGTGCGATAAATTACCCATTACAGACGATATATCCCGTGTGATAACCGATATGCATCTATATCCCATGGATACGATACGTAGCGCAATACCGATATTTTGAACACTAGTTCCATGTCCTATATGTATCTGTATTAAGTGAAAATGTGGTTTAGGCCTTGTCGTTTTACAAAAATCTTTTCCAATTAAGGAAGAGATCGAGGATTGCACCTTATAGGCCCCATCCAACATTATGGAATCTTGCTTTTCAATCTAGATACTTGGGCGTGGAATGTTGATTCTATGGTTTGGTTATCGGTCTAGTCATTTTGTTCCGCTTTAGCTAGTCATCATCCCCCTGGTCTCCTCCACATCCCATCTCTTATTTGGAAGTATATAAGGTCCTCAGTGGGTCCTAGCCTTTGCATGCTTGGTTGGTGAAAACAAGGTTCACACGATCAACAATCTCAGCGAAAGAGGGATGTGTATTGCGAATGGGCGTCTTTTGTGTTTTGAAGGAGGTAAAATCGGTGAATCATTTGTTCACTCATTGTCCTTTTGTGCATCATATTTGGGGAAAGTTTCTTTCTCTTCTTGAGGTGGTGCTGGTAATGCCACAATCTATAGGGGAGCTCATGAGGCCCTGGCATGGGGCTATGAAGGGTAGCAAAAGGAGTCCGATTGTTTGGCGTCTATCTATGCTTGTAGTGTTTTGGGTGGTCAATCAAGGCTTTCCATGGTTGTGTCCTCCTGATGTGATGTTTCTCAAAGTTAAGTGTCTAGTAAGGGCCTGTTTGGTGTTGTTTCTAAAAAGTAACAACTATAGAATTGATTCTCAAGAAACAATTCCAGACTTTTTTTTTTTCTTGAGAATTGTTTGTGTGAAAAAGTGTTTGGTAAACATACATAAGAAAAATAATTTCCCCATGAAGGTTTCAATGGTGAGCATTCAATCCCCACCGTTTCTTGTAGTGTGGCCCACTTAAGTCTTGGATCTACCTATTTGAGTCATATCCTGACATGATATGGTGAAACAAATGGACGGAGTGGATGTTGCACAATCATCGAGGTGGTCCTATGGCATAGGGTCATAGGAAAGTTTCGTCTGAGTAGCTTCTCTAGAGATGGGATTTGCTAAGCCCACACGCATGTGCAATACAACTTATGTACACGCCACACTTTCACCATCATGGCTTGTGGGTCCAAGATTCAATCCATCCAGTCTTTCCATTACTCTTTTAAAAAAATTCAAGAAAGCAATTTCAGTAAATGATGATCCTAGCTTTAAAATCTTTTGAGGAATAACGAAAATTTCATTCAAGCATAACAAATTATTACAAGGCATCATCCCAAATACAATGAAGAATAAACACCCCGGGACTCCCTCAAAACAGCCCCATGATTCAACCCAAAAGCCTTATACGTGCACACCCATTCAATAAGGGCCTGTTTGGCTTTGCTACATAAGTTTTTTTTTTTTTTTTTTTTTTTTTTTTTTTTTTTTTTTTTTAAATTTTGAAAAACACCTTTTCAGGTTTGAAATGTGTTTGATTAACCACTTAATTAATCAATTTTACAAAAACAATTTCCCAAATTTGCACTTTTCTCCACAGCGCCTAGCCTCCTGTTTCCTACAGTCCCTTCTGCTTCTACAAACTTGTGAAAAGCACTCATAAAATCGAAGATCTCTCTCCTTTTCAAGGTATTCAATAACAGTAACGGTGGTTGTAACAGCCACCGTCGTTACCATTTGGATGTATCAGCCTTGTAACGTCCTTTACAGTCTATTTTTTCTATAACAACATAATGTGTAACAGTTCCCACCATTGTTGTTACGTAATGGCCATTACATAAACATTTTCAAAAACCGTGCTCTTGTTGGAAGGTTTGTTAATTGCACACAGATGTAGAGCTGTACACCTCCATACATGTACCATCATGGCATGTAGGTCTGAGATCAAATCCATCCATTGGTTGTTCGGACCATGTTTTCCCTAAAATTAATCTAGTCCACTCGGAAGGTGGGCCCCAATATCGGAAACAAGTAGATGGGTTAGAAACTAAAACCAAGTGCTTTAGAGCCGCATATTTGTTTTTCAAACTATGGTCCACTTGACCAGTGGATCAACCAAATTCTTGGGCTAGGGCATCAATATATAGGTGCCTTTTCGATTTTTATTTTATTTATTTATTTATTTAAAGAATAATGAAAATAATTTATTTAAAAAAAAACAAAGAATAACAATACAACCAACAAACATTGGGACTACAAAGTAGGCAAAACATGTCATGCATGGATCCCAAACAGAATCCAACCCCTAGGCAAACCCCTACCCAAGACAACATATGCGATCCCAACCTAGGTGACCTGTTGAGAAGCCCCCTCTTTTGCATGGACATCTGCAATATCATTCGCTTTCATTAGAATGTGATGAAAAGAAATCGGACGGTTTTTCCATAAATCCAACGATTCCAAAATCTTGTCCGCCACTGTCCATGGGCATGGACCTGAAGTAACCCAAAGGAAGAAATTTTTGGGGTTCTCCTCATCGCTGCTGGCATAAAAATGTACTTCTATTTTCACCGCCTGAAGTATTGCAGTGGTTTCAGCAGCATTCAAGTCTTGAATTCTGATTGACCTATGAGTGCTATAATTTTTCCATTGCGGTCCCTCACAAAAGCACTTACTCTCGGATGGAAGGTAGTATCAAAAAAACATTACAGCCAGAGGACTGCAGAAGCAAAGGAGAGAGAGAAATTCATATCCCACCCTTTATGTCAGGGGTTATCCTCCGGGATGGCTCCCTATTAACATTTCAAGGGTGTTCAGGCGTGCAGGAGCGATGATGGACGTTGTTATGCAGCGAGACCGTGAATCCGGAGCTTACCGTGGTTTCATGCTGGTTAGCATGAGCTCTAAAACGGAACTGGCAAGGGTGGTGGAAATGCTACATGGACAACGTTTTGGAGGAATCCCGCTTTTAGTCTAGCTAGCTAGATTTGGGCCCTCATACAGAGATTAAAAAAAAATGGTGTTATCCCAGATCCCCATAAGGAGAAATATCAAATCCCGACTTCATCCAAAGCCATGAGATCTCTTGGGGAAATTGTAGGGAGAGATGATGGCCTCTCCTTTAAGGAGGTCCTCCTTCATAGGAAATCAGCCCCTAAAGATAAGCCTATGACCTTGCCATCTATGGAAGCAGAACCTAATCTCCCTAATAGCCAAAGGCTGCGAGGAAGGTAAGGAACCTCTACATGATTCCTTCATCACTGTCGACCAGGACCTGTTCGATAAAACTAGGGCCGACTTGGCTAAGACAGTCGTCATTAGAACCAAAGGAGCATCTCTTTCGCAAGTTCGAGAATGGATTTTTGAATGCACTGGATTTCGCTCTGGAAATTACATCATCAAGCCATTGGGATATAATGACCTTTGGGTCAAAGTATGCCCTGGTCTTAACCATGAGATGCTAACTATGGTGGGCCACCTGCATTCTCATGGCCCTGTCGTTAAAGTTATGTCATGGGATGAATTTTCCTTGTTTGGAAAGGAGAACATCCGGGTTCTTATTTGGGATATTCTGCTAGAATGCTGGTATGACGAATTCCTTATCTCGGTAGAGCCTCTCGTTTGGGATTCCTTCTTGAAAATGGATTCCAAAACGAAAATTGGCGATGAAATAGGGGTCACCAGGGCGAGAGTTAGTAGGAAGAAGGGCATCCCGATGCCATCTCATTTGCAATTAAAGATAGATAATCGGATCATTAATCTCCCGGTTGTTAAGGAGATGCCGGGTGCATTATATCCCAGGTGGGGCGATCTCTGGAGAGAGAGGGTTCCCGCCCCTTCCATTCCGGCAGTGACTCCGGAGAAGATGACTGCTGACGGTGGTTGTTGTCCATACTCCAATGGAGCACCGTACGCGTCGAGTGCCATCCCATCTCTCGTCTCCGATTCTTGTGCCTGAATCTAGTTCATCGATGGTCCATATGGCAAGATCGCCAAAGCTTCGACTTCACGTACGGGAGAAGCCACCTCTTCTTTCAGCGATAAGCAATCGAGACGCTTGGAGGTGTTGACACGTGGTGTGCATGCAGACTGTAGATATATCGCATCGACCTCAGCCGCTAAAGCCGGTATTGGAGACGACACGCGTACGATGTAGACTTATCGCCGTTTGCATTTCAATTTTCCCGCCCCGAACCACCTCGATGATCCACACGCTTCATCGCCCAGAGCCGGACGCATGGGCTCCGCAAATCTCGAGGAGGGCCAGCCACTGAAGCAAGTACACCTTCCCATCTCCAGCTCGAGACTGTTATCCCTCTTTGATATCGGGTCTTCTCTTTCGGATCTAGCCCCGACCCGTACCTGACCCATTCCTAATACTTTCATCCCACCGAATAGACCCGTATCCAAAACTACACATCCTATCATCCCCTCAGATTCACCTTGTCAGTTCCCTAACCTAGCTAACACCCTTCCCCTTACCCACTCTCCCTCATCCCCGCTGGTCCCATCTCTCCTCGGTCGGCCCCTGGTAGAAGATCTTGAATCAGATAGCAGATTTTCTTAATCTCAAACCTATTCATCTCTTCCAGCCTCTCCAACTGTCTCCGTATCTGCGTCGCGGGACTGGTCCGAGATGGGCCCCATCACCATTTTTCAAGAAGATGTACCTGGCGATGTGATAGTTGCTGAGCCTTCGCAGATGCGTGTTGGTTATCCCCATTAGCGATCGTTTCATGTGGATAAGATTTCCACTGAAGGAAAATCTAGAGAAGAGATTTTCGATGAAATCCAAGACAAGAAATGGATTCGGGATGCTGTTGGCCATGTCGGGAGATCCCTGGGCCTTTCGTTTGTTGATAGAGTTGAAGATTACATTGCCCTATTCCAGTATATTGAAAGCAGATGAAGACCTCTCCCTCTTAAAACTCCTACCAAACAGGTCTCCAGATTTGGCAATAATCGGAAATTACAAAGACTGCAACCGAGCCTAGGCATGCTAGCATCGTCCAGTGCAAGGAGAGGATGTAAGGGCACACAGGGAAGCTCGGTGACCCAATGATGATCATCTCTTAGAATGTTTGGGGGTTGGGTTCTAGGCAGAAAAGATGCCTGATTAAGGAATCCATTAGTAGAAAAGATCCGGATGTTATTTGCTTGCAGGAAACCAAAGTCCCGTCATTCTCCGATGGTTTACTGGCATCTCTTTGGAAAGCGAAAGACGCTAAAAGAGTGACTCTTGATGCTTCGGGTTCCTCGGGTGGTATTCTCATTGCCTGGAAGTCTTCCAAATGGGACCTCCTGTCCTCAAGCACAGGCGCCTTCTCAGTGATTGTTACTTTACAAAATAAGTTGTCTAAATTCTCTTGTTTGATTTTAGCTATTTATGGCCCTAATGAAGACTCTAATAGACTAACATTCTGGGATGATCTGTCTGCTACCAGACTATCCTTCTCAGGCCCGTGCTGCTTTGTAGGGGACTTCAATGTTGTCCATTTTGCTACGGAACACTCCCGTAAAAGAAGAGTTTCTTCGGCAATGGAAGCATTCTTTGATTAGATTCAAGCTTAGAAGCTCGTCGACATCCCTCTGCTTGGGGCCAGATATACTTGGTCTAACGGGCGTAGATCCCAGATTTAGTCGAGGTTGGACAAGTTTCTCCTATCCATGGATTGGTTAGAGGCCTTTCCTTCTCTTGTCCAGCAAGCCCTCCTTAGAACCACATCGGACCATTGCCTAATTTTGCTTTCTTTAGAACAAGAAAATTGGGGTCCAAAACCCTTCAATTCTTCATGGCTCAATATTAAGGGTTTCCATCAGAAGATCGTTGAATGGTGGTCTTCTTTCTCCTCTGATGGATTTGCAGGTCATAAGCTGCTTTGTAAACTCAGATTTCTGAAGGAGAAGATCAAAGAATGGAAAGAAGAAGAACTTCACAGGCGGAAAGCAGAGTCGGATGCCCTCTTTGAAGAATTGCAGCGTATTGATTCGGAAGCTGAAGGAGAGCCCATTTCCACTCACATTCTGAGTAGACGCATCTAAATTATCCAATCCATTTCCTCCAGGGCCTTAGAAGACAAAGTATCTTGGAAGTTAAAATCGAGGGGCAGATGGATCGCTGAGGGAGACAAAAATACCAGATATTTTCATAGCATAGCCAATATGCGGCAATGGGCTAATGCCATTCTCAGTCTCATTGTCGATGGTAGATAGATCGAGGACAAACAACAGATAATTGATCTCGCAGTTTCCCACTTCAAATCCCTCCTTACTGCTGAAGACTGGATCAAGCCTGGTTTAGATAGCATTTCATTTAACTCTCTCGAGCAGAAGAAGAGACAAAAAAAGCCATTGACTCCTTGGGGGGAGATAAATCTCCCGGTCCAGATGGTTATCCTATGATATTTTGTCAAATGTTTTGGGACTCCATAAAACAGGATGTTATGGACTTTCTGCATGAATTCCATCAGAGAGGCAAAATTTCCAAAGGCATCGGTGCCTCCTTCATCGCGCTCATCCCAAAAGCAGTTGGCGCGAACAGTTTCTCTGATTTCCGTCCCATTAGTCTAATTGGAGGTCTGTATAAAATTTATAAAATTTTGGCAAAAATTCTTTCCTTAAGACTATCGATGGTGATGGGGAAGCTGATTTTGAAGAATCAAAATGCATTTATAAAGGGCAAACAGATAGTCGACTGTGCGCTGATTGCCAATGAATGCATTCACTCATGTCATAGGTCCGGGATGAAGAGCGTCTTCTGCAAGCTGGATATCGAGAAGGCTTACGATCACGTCGACTGAAGATTTCTTCAATACATTCTCCTCCGCATGGGCTTCGCCAATAGATGGAGAAGATGGATATGTGCGTGCGCGGGATTGGCTCACTTCTCTGTTCTTATCAATGGAGCCCCCAAAGGCTTCTTTAATAGTTCAAGAGGCATCCGCCAAGGGGATCCTCTATCTCCGCTCCCCTTTCTCTTAGTTGGCGAGGCCTTTTCGCAAATGCTGACAAGCGGTCAAAGTGCTAGAATTCTCAAAGGGATTCCTATGCCGGGTATCTCTCCCCCTATCTCACATATTCAATATGCGGATGCCACTCATTTTATCTGCTGCGGATCCGGTCATCATCAATAATCTTCGAACGAACCTAAGGTGCTTTGAAGCAGTTTCGGGGCTTAGAATTAACATGGCTAAATCTAAGATTTTCAGGATCAACATATCAGATGACGATTTCGGTAGATTTTTTGCCTCTCTTGGTTGTCCAACGGCCTCTTTCTCTACCTCATTTATGGGTCTCCCTCTCTGCATTCGCCCTCCTCCGAAAGCCAAGTGGGACAAAATCGTTATTAAAATCCAAAAATACTTAGCCACGTGGAAATGCCAGTACCTGTCTATGGGAGGTAGAATGACCCTCATCAAGGCTGCCCTATCCAACCTTCCTATTTACTATCCAACTTTCCTATTTACTATATGTCTTTATTCAGATGCCCGTCTTCGGTCCTGGTGCGCATTGACAACCTCAGATGTGATTTCCTCTGGACTGGGAAGGAGAATCAGAAGAAGTTACATCTCCTTGACTGGAAAGAAGTCTGCAAGCATATTAAAGATGGGGGTGCTAGTGTTAAAAATATGAAAATAATGAATCAAACTCTGCTAGGTAAGTGGACTTGGAGGCTGGGCACAAAAGATGGTGCTCCTTGGAATGATATTGTTAAAGGAAAGTATGGGAGATCGTCAGGGGGTTGGTGGACCAAAAATTCCACAGCATACAAGGCATCCTTCGTATGGAGAGGTATATTACATTCCAAGCAAGCCGTGCTCAACAACATCAGTTTCGAGATTGGTAATGGCTCCTCGATTAGATTCTGGGAAGATCAGTGGGTTGGTGACGCGCCTCTCAAATTCTCATTCCCAAATATATATCGTTTGGCTCCAGATAAGATGATTTCTATTTGTAATTGCTTACCTATCGTCGGCTCCTCTGTAACCTAGGAGGTGAACTGTATTTGAAATCTTCACAATTGAGAGGTGTCGGAATTTGCGGCTCTTCTTAATTGCGTGTCTAAGGTGGCTCCTGATCTGTCGACTGTGGATAAGCTCATCCGGACCAGGGAGAAATCAAGCATATTTTCAGTTAAATCACTCTACTCCTTCCTGCTCCCCTCTTCCATCCCAGCGTCACTTGCCTTCCCTTCCATTTGGAAATTTTCAGCCCCCCCCCCCTAAATTCATCTGTTTTGGTTGGTTGGTAGGGAAAAACTACATTCTCACAATTGATAATCTTCGCAAACGTGGTATGCAGCTAGTGAATATTTGCTTATGATATATGAATAATGAAGAATCGGTAGATCACCTCTTGCTGCATTGTCCGTTCATCGCCTCCATTTGGTCCGATTTTTTCCTCAGATTTAATATCAGCAGGTGTATTCTGGGCTCCTCCTCTTCTATGTTACCTTACTGGCACGGCTTCAAGATGGGTAAAGTCAAGAATCGCATTTGGAGAATGGCCCTTCTAGCCATTTGGTGGTCCGTTTGGGAGGAAAGAAATGATAGATGCTTCAATGATATCAAGTCCTCGGTTCAAGTGGTGATTTCTAAAGCTAAAAAGAAGATTATCGAATGGGTTGTTAATGTTCATGGGCTTAAAGATGTGGATCTTTTGTTTCTAGGCCTTGAGTTTTGTTTTCTGTTTTTTCCTTTTGCTTTGGCTTCGCTGCTATCTCAGCAGCTGCCTCCCTTGTTCTCTTTCCTTTTTAATAGAATCTTGTTATCTTTGAAAAAAAAAGCACTTACTCCCAGTGGACCCAGATTTCGCAGCAAACATCT
Source organism: Magnolia kwangsiensis (assembly GCA_037074715.1). Taxonomy (NCBI): domain Eukaryota; kingdom Viridiplantae; phylum Streptophyta; class Magnoliopsida; order Magnoliales; family Magnoliaceae; genus Magnolia; species Magnolia kwangsiensis. The sequence continues at coordinate 25,928,742 of CM073585.1, read as the reverse complement.
GTTAAAATTTGCTTTAAAATAGCCACACGAAGGGGGCTTCTATTCATCTTGAGGGCCATCTTTTTCAGGTTCCATTTCATCACCTTCATCTAGTCACAAGGGAAAAGGGGGCGGGGGATCCCCTTTAGAGCGGGGACAGCACCACTCCACTCAACTATTTCACAACAAATTCAATAGATTTTAGATTCTTTCCTCTAAAAATCATATTTTTTCTTTCCCGCCATATACCCCAAAGAATTGCGGTAGCCACCATTTTCCACAAACTCCCTTGCCGAACCCCAAGCACATGCATACCAACCAGCCACTACATCTACAACCAAGCCCAGCATTACCCCTGACATACCACACTCTGCAAAATCAGCGGCCATACTTCCAAGCCACTGGGCAAAAGATAAAGAGGTGGTTTACTGAGTCCTCACTTTCATAGCACATTACAATGCGGTTAGCCATAGCAATGCCTCTCCGTTTTCAATTATCAGGCATGAGAATTTTACCTAAACATGCCAACCTCATGAGTGCCTTAACTTTCAACAGGACAGGAACACACCACAGGTTCTTGAAGCTGACCTGAAAATGCGCCAAATCCATCCTCATAAGAAGAGCAGCAGTCGATTTAATTAAAAAAACCCCATCTGCCTCTTTTGTCCAGATTCTCGAATCTGTCCTGTCGAGAGGAATGTATATTGCTTCCAATTTCTTCAGAAGACTGGCGAAAGAAACACTCTCCTCATCTCTGAGATTTCTGATGAATACAACGCCCCGAATACTTCTGCCACTAATCTTCTGAAAATAATCTTTCACCTTAGCATCTTTGTCTACTGCCACTGAATAGAAGTCTTTAAAACTTTACTGTTTGTTTCATCAATTAGCATAGTAATGTAAAGGAAATGTGCAATGATTACAAAGTACATTACCTGTCTCCTAACAACATTTGCATTTGCCTGCCCATTCATGTTTCGTTTATCGGTTGTAAATTCTCACTTATGGCATTTTTTCATGAATTTAATGTCAAATCATCACCAAAATACACTATTGTTGCTGTTTGGATTTGAGAATTTCATGGTAACACCACGAAATGTGCAATGATTTTAAATTCCTTTACCTATCTCCTAAAACCATCTTCATTTGACCGACGGTTCCCATGTTTGGTTTGCAGTGGTAAAATTGTAATGATGACACTTTTCCTTTACATTACGAGGGTAATTGGCTAAACAAACAGGTCCTTAGTGAAGATTTTCCACACCGCTGGTCTTTCCAAAAGTGAGTGTTCTCACCATTCCTACCTTGAAAGACATTTTACTGTGGAATGTCAATTGGCCTAGGAAACACCTCTCTTAACAGCTCAACCTTTCCCCTTTGAAGCCCCACATATCCCAACCATTTTTTGCCACCCCATTTTTAGCCATAAGCACTTTAGAAGTGATGGTTCACTATTTTCCATCCCCAACCACCACTTAGACAAAAGGGCATATTTGACTTCTTGATATCTCAAACCTGGATCCCCACAATCCAACGATTTTGCAAACCTCCATCCATGCAACCAGATGGAATCAGTGATGCTCATCGCTATCATTCCAGAGATATCTTTTTTGATGGGAATGTTTGTAAGAATTGCTTTCACCATCGTAAACCTTTGACTTAATGAAAGCATCGAACCTTTCCAAGCAACAAGTTTTTGCTCGACTCTTTCGACCACCTTTTCCCATCATGCTACCCTTCTACCACTAAAAGCAATTGGGATTCCTATTAATTGCATGTTGTTTCCTTCAACCCTGCACCCAGTTTTCCAAATATCGGTAATATTATCGATAATATCACCCTAGTGTTCCAAATGCCAGTGATATTATTGGTATCACCAGGCTAGCAATACCAAAATTGATCTAAGTTTAAAATTTTCCAAATATCATCAATATTTTCAATAATGTTGGTGATAGTGATATTATCGATCTCACGATATTTTAAGAAAAAATCCTTATAGAAGTTCCCCAGTATCGGCAATACCATTGATAATATTCCCGATACCAGGGAAACATCCGTAAACGGGCAAAAATTGATAGAAAATTGGAAAATTTCCAAAACCCCCAAAAGTCTCCATTTTGAAGGGTTTTTTTTTTTTTTTTTTGAATTTTATTCCTTAGGTGATTTTGATGACTCTTTGTTTTTATTAAATCAAAGTTTAGATTTTGGAGAAATCTTTATTTATTTATTTTAAAGGTGATACCTTTATTGAAGGAGAAAGGAGAGGAGCAAGAAGGAAAAGGAAACTAAAAAACTACAAAGAAAACAAAAAAAGAAAAGAAAAGAAAAAGAAAACACCTGGAAATGAAGCCAGGTAAAGAAAAGAGCAACAAGGGAAAAAAATAAAATTAAATTAAGGGGCCCAATCTCTAAATAAAACAAGCACTCTAGAGAAGACCCTTGTTGAGGAGATAGAGATATTCCTGAAGCAGTGATTGTTCCACTCGTGGCCCAAATAACAGCCAGGAGAAATCTTGACTCAAAATGAAAACGGTTTGAAACTCAAAGGTGACAAAAATCAATAGAAACTTCATTTTTTTTTTCAAATGTTAACATAGATTGCAATAGAAATCCTTGTCTATGCATGATTTCAATGCATTGACATTTATTTATGGCGAAAAATTAACAATTAAGTGAAAATGGAAAAAAATGGTGAGATCCTAATTTTTCCAATTTTATTTTGGAAAATATATTTTTCACTGTTAATTTATTTGGAATTTTTATATATTAATGAGTGTTGGCCAATTTATTGATTGGCTACAAAATTTATATATTTATTTTATATTGATTTTTTTGACAACGCATGGTTCGGCTCCTATAAAATGAAAACTTATTTTGTATACTTGTTTTATATCTTGATTCCTACATGTGTAAGCATGTTTCTTTTATGCCTGCCGAAGAGCTCTTGGCCATATTAATGAACATGCTAGCTTCTTCGACTGAGCTATCTTCGAAAAACATTCTATATTCTGCATACTGCATGTGAGTCACCTTCAGATTTCTACTATCCACTCTCATGCCCTTTATCAGACCCCATCAGTTGTCTTCTAAGCATATGAGAGTAGACAGACCAACAATTGTGAATAATAAGGGTGATAATGGGTCTCCTTGTCTAATGCCTCGAAAGTTTTTTTTTTTAAAAACCTTTTGGAGACCCATTGATGTGCATTGAGAACCAAGGAGACCTCACACAAGCACCCATCAACTTGATCCACTTTGAGCCAAAGTCCATACACTTTGGTCCAACAAGAAAACCCGATTTACACTATCATATGCTTTTTCAATATCAATCTTGAGAAGAAAACTTTTACCCCTACTTTTAACATATTCATCTGTCATCTTGTTAGCAATAAACGGGCCATCCATCACATATCTACCTGCCACAAAAGCATATCGAGACTCGGAGATTCGACCCAAGATCACCATCTGCAATCTGGAAGACAAGACAATCACCTTGTAAGTATGAGACTGATTGGCCAATAATCTGAAACCACCTCCCCACTGGATTTCTTGGGAATTAGAGCAATTAATGACACCCCAACTGATTTGCTGAGAATTACGGTAGAGTGGAATTCCTTGAACACCTGCATCAAGACTTCTTTGATGATACCCCAACAATGCCGACAAAAGATGATTGGATAGCCATCTGGACCAGGCACCTGGTCAACTTTTATGAGTAGTGATTTCCCCATCTCTTCTTCCTCAAACTCCTGTTCTAATGGATCTGCTTGATCTTCCGAAATAACATCAAAGATGATGTCCTCCAACAGAGGATGGTGAGGAAATTGTTCCACAAAGGAAATTTTGAAATGTGAAATATAACAATTACATATGTCATCCTTTGGCGGTAGAATTTCGCCGTCTTTGTTAAACGATCCTATAAGGCCCTTTTTGTATTTACCATCCTGTGGAAGAAAGCTATGCTGCCATCCCCTTTGATCAATCTCTCCTTGGACAATTACTTTAATGGATTTCTTCCCTTTGCAGTGATTCATTCAGCTATTCTGTGACCTCCCTCATTCTTTCTACTTTTTTAGGAGGCAGAGATCTCGCATCCTCTTCTTCTTGCTCCGTCATTTCCTTTTTGCCATTTCATCATAGTCTCCTTTACCTCACTAAATGTTTCTTTATGCCAGAACTTTAGATGAACTTTCAGCCAACACAACTTTTCAGAAAATCACCATTCAGCCTTCCTACGCATCAATGGTGATGACCACCACTCTCTGACGAAATCCAAAAATTGTTGATGTTCCAACCACTTCTTTCAAATCTGAAAGGTTTAGGCCCCAAGTTTCCATCTTCATAGATAGGCAAATCAGGTTATGGTCAGACAGTCTTCTCAACAATGCCCTCATGTTCGCTTCTAGAAAAGCCATTTCCCACGAAGGCAACATCAGGAACCTGTCAAGCCTGCACATCACTGGGACTTCTTGCTTGTTAGACCAAGTGAATTTGGCACCATGCATGGGCATGCCGATCAACTCCCACTCTTCAATAGATTGATTAAAACCTACCATACTCCTAGTAACCATTGAACCTGCTCTTCTCCCACCTCGATCTAATGACATTAAGGGCTCGTTTGGCATCTCTACTCTAATTCAATAAGAGCTACTCCAATAACCTCTTTTTGTTCTAGCTCTTGTTTTAAATAAGCTTGTTTGATAAAATCGCTTTTTCAAGTCCAAAAAAAGCTCTTATTTGAAATAAGCATGTTTGGTAAAACCTTCAAATAAGAGCTTTTTTTAGGGGTAGTTGACATCATTTTTAAAGATTACAACAACTCTATTATAAAAGCAATCCAAATGGTTGTTTTGGTGGATCTCATCATCGACGAACCATCCCCCAAATGACAAAAGAATGGATGACTACAATCTTCACATTTTAAGACATTTGGGCCATCTAGTATGTCGTATATTATATGTGTATCAACCACCATTCTTTGTGTGGGGCCCCACCTTCAATATGGGTTGTTCATCATGTGGGCCCACCTTTGATGTTAACCGACTATCATGTGGGCCCACCTTCAATGACCATCATCCATCATGTGGGTCCTACCTTTGATGTGGATTGCCCATCAAATGGGACCCACTTGATGTGCATGTTCCGTTATGTTGAGCCACACTTTGAAGCGGGCCATCTATCATGTGGGGCCCACCTTTGATGTGAACCGTTCATTACATGGGCCCACCTTGATGTGGGGCCCCACATTCAATATGAGTCGTTCATCATGAGGGGCCCACCTTTGATGTGGACCATCTATCATGTGGACCCCACATTTGTTGTGGATCATTCATCATGTGGAGCACACTTGATGTGGAAAGTCCATCATGTGGGACCCACCTTTAATGACCATCCATCATGTAAGGCCTAACCTTCAATATGGCTCATTCATCATGTGGGCCCACCTTTAATGTCAACCTTCCATCATGTTGTCCCACATTCAATGTCCACTATCCATCATGTGGGTCCCACTTTTGATGTGAACCATCCATTAGGTAGGGCCTGTTTGATGTGGATCGTCCATCATGTGGGGCCATACTTGATGCAGGCCATCCATCATGTGGGGCTCACCTTTGATGTGACTGTGCATTATGTGGGCCCACCTTTGATGTGGACCATTCATCATGTGGGCCTACTTTGAAGAGATTGTAAAAAGAGAAGAGGATAAGATAGGAATTACTTGGAAAGTTTAAGGACAAACTTGTCCAAAAATTAGTCCAAAATGTCTACCCGCTTAAGCCAAATAAGCTCTGTTTAAAAAAGTAACTCTCCCCAACTTATAAAATCAGAGCTTATTTGCTACATTCTAAACAAATAAGCACTCTGATTAGACTTTTACCAAACAGTCTAAAAGCGTTTTTTTTTTTTTTAAAAAGAAAAAAAAGAAATAAGCCAACAAGCTCTTACTTGTAGAGATGCCAAACGCCCCCTAAATCCCCTCCCAGACTCTGGGGAGCCCTCCACCTATTCTGCACCCTACCCAGCTTAGCCCAAAACTCTGGCCTTGGTGACGCAGCCAATTCGAACAAAACAGATAAGGACCGACATGCAGCCAGTGTGTCCACTTTTTTCATCAACTTGTCACCCCCACACCACCAAAATGCCCACAGACCTGCCGATTGAACTAATCCAATCCCACTCGCATCACTGATTACCCCACAACTCCAGCACCAACATAGCATCAATATCCTCTTTTTTTTTTTTTTTTTTTCCCTAGAACAATGAGGATATCAATGTTTTTAACCCTAATCAGATCTCTCACTGCCCTTTCTTATCTATACTACCCAAACCTCGCAAATTCCTTCAAAGGAAAATCATTTGGACAACAGGCACCTCCCTGACTCCCCACCCTCCCCAATGTGCTTAAGATCATAATTGATACTGCATCTAATCTTTGGTAACTCCCTTAGAGCCCTTGGTTTCTTTGGAGTCGGCTTCAAAGATGAAGACTGGCATTCTTTTTTTCTTTCCTCAATTCTTCTAAGGATCACCTTAATCACCTTGAAGTTGTCTTCTCCACCATACCCACCCGTTGCTCTTTTGCTAACTTGAGTCTCCCATCTCCTCCCCTGAATTTAATGGTCTAGGATCACACGGGATCATCCCCCACCCAAAAAATTCAACCCCTTCCCTACTTCCTCCGCTTCTATTGTGATATGGCCTGCCTTTGCCTCCATTTCCCTCACCCAACTTTCATCTCCTTCTACTAGCACTACTGAACCCCAACTGTCTCCCCTCAGCTCCAGGGCCCCCATCCCTTTAGATCTTAAAACACCATCCCCTTTCTGCTAAGCCGACTCTACCTATATCACCAAATCATTAATTTCCTGAAGAACCTGCCCAGAACTGCCTCCTTCCTTTTGACGAAGACCACCTAGACTCCAGCCATCCAGGATCTGGAGAGAGATCCCTCTGGGTGTAGCCATGAACCTGTGGGAGCTGGGCTGGATTTGGAAATGCAGTTGTTGATACAGGAACCTAAATGCATAGCTGGGTGTTGACATAATTGTCAGATGTCAAGCATATATTATCGGACGCTCCCTCGATATCCTGAATAATGTCAACATTCCTGTCGATGTCAACATCTCCACTATCACATTACCCCTAAAGGCATCATGCACCGGACTCACGTCGTCTATCTCCTTTCCCTTCTTTCTTGTCCTACCATCAAGTGGTCAAGATAGAGCAACGTCACCCCCTTTTGCTGCCATCTGTTTACTATTGGAATTTGATATTTGAACTGGACTCAAAAACCTTGGCATCTGTTGCTGAGGTGTCTGTCGCATGACTCATGCATGCCACATGTGACTGATTGCTCACTTTTTTCCCCTACGATCTGGTAGTTCGAGAGGCACCGGAGATTTTGCACCTACATCCTCTCCGGCCTGGCTTTCCCCACCACCTCATTCTTGGAGAGCTTATCTCTGACTGCTATCCTCCTCTTTAGATAACTGTCCCTGACTGTAGATTGGAGCTCCTGATTGATACTAACAGCCTTTCCCTGGGGTTTGCCTAGATCTTCTTCCTAGTTAATAAATTTCAGAGGGATTGAGAACTCCACCCCCCCAGAACAATGCACTCTGGCATTCTATGAAGTTACTTTTTCCCTCACCTGTCTTCTCACTACCGAATATCTTCTCATTTTTGTGTATCTGGATACATAATCTCACCGATGCAGGATCCTGAACCCCCCCCCCCCCCCCCCCCAAAAAAAAAATAAAAAAATAAAAAAAAAAAATAATATATATATATATATATATATATATATATATATATATATATAAAGAAGAAAGAAAAAGAAGAGGAAAAACTTTGGTTTCATAGTAGCCAACATTCTAGTAGTCCATAACTTTTTAACACTTTCAGATGGGAAGGTCCCATAGGTAGCCACCACACACTTTCTGATGGACTCTCACCATAGGTCTCATAGTTGATTCTTCCTTCCATGATCACCTGCTTCCCCTGCTGTCTTCCTTTACTGTAAATTGAGCCACCTCATGGGAGAGCTGACCTGCATCTTGATCTACCACTGCATCTTTAAATTATTTGGGTTTTTTTTTTTCTTTTTTTTTTTTTCCAGTGATCGATCTATCCTCTGTGCTGTTTGAATCGAACTCTTGCTCCCTGTTTTCTTCTCCTGGTCTCCTACCATCTTCTTTGTTCTCTCTTCCTTCATCCTCTTCATCACTCCCGGACTGTACTTCGCCCTCTGCACCAATATTCTATAGCGTGAAAATCCCTTCCATCCAGCTGCAATACCGCCAGTTCTACTTCTCCCATCTTGTCCATTCTTACAAAAGTGAAACTGTATTCCAAAGTTCCTTTCCATCGCGGGTTGAAGACATCCATCATCTTCCCATATCTCTTAAACACCTTACGCAATCTGTTTCCTCCCACTCTGGAAAGTTTTTGACGGGAATAGTTGAAATTCCTTTATCCAAAAAGGCTCCTTCTGTCTGATCTTTCTCACTCCTTCTGAACAGTTCAGAAGTTCCCTTCTTCGGATGATCAGTTTTATTCAATATTGGACTGGAACTGACTGTCCTTTTCAATTCTACTAAAGTAGAGAAAGTGTACTTATGTGGGTGGGGAAGGGTGCTTAACCCCTTCCTCATAACCAAGCCCTTGCCCGGAAATCTTTAATCTCAAAGTAGTTTTGGAGTTAATTTGCTGAGAATTTTGAGAGATTTATTCTGCTCGATTTTCTAAGGGCCTGTTTGATTTTCTAATTACAGGGGTAATTCCAGGTAAATGGGGAATAATTATTTACCTCTTTGTCTCCGGTTGAATTTTCAAGGTGATTTGACTCGCCACCTTTCATTTATAGCACTCCTCACGTCAGTCGAGGAGAAAAAAGTTAAATTGTGGGGCCCACCTTGATGTTTGTGTATTATCCACACTGTCCATCCCTTTAGCCAATTCATTTTAGGGCATGAGCCAAAAAAGGAGGCAGATCCAAAGATCAAGTGGACCACACTACTAGAAACAATGGGAATTGAACTCCTACCATTGAAAGCTTCTTGAAGGCCCTGGAAGTTTTGGATCAAACTGATATTTTTTTTTTTCCACTTTATCCATGACCGTGTGACCTTATTAACAGGTTGGATGACAAATAAACATCACTGTGGGCCCTAGGGAGAAAACAATTTTCAACCATTGACGTTTTAATGATCCTTATTTCCTAAGGTGTGGTCCACTTGAGCTTTTGATTTTTCTCATTTTTGGGATCATGCCTTAAAATGTATTTTTTAAAAGGATGGATGGTGTGGATAACTCATATATATCATGGTGGGGCCCACATATTTAAATTAGTAATAAAAACGTTTGTATGGACCGATTTTCGAAATGTAATTCCGGCGACTTCCAAACAGGTGTAGTAAGTAATAATCAGGTAATTCTGTGTATTTACATGGGGAATTTAAAAATCAAACAGCCCCTAAAAGTTTCAAGCAAAGGAAGGTTTTCTAACCAACATTCAATCTTCACCATTTGCTAGTAGGGCGACTCCTTTCAACACGCCCACCTTTGGTAGAGTGGCTGGTTTTTTCATGCTGTCAAAATCACCCACCATAGGTTTTGGTTACAATTTCACTCAAATATGTGCATTGGCATTCACTTAAAGGTATTCAATAATGGTAAATGTGGCTGTAATGGCTAGCTATGTGCATAGGCATTCACTTAAAGGTATTCAATAATGGTAAATGTGGCTGTAATGGCTAGCTTTATGGCCGTTATGACCTTGTAACAGTCAATTTTATTTTATTTTTTATTTTTTGAAAGAAATAAAATAAATTGGCTCTATAATGGAACGGGCCTTATTTATTTATTTATTTTCGAGAACAGGCATTACAGCCCTGTATCGCATAATGGCCATTACGTAATCATTTTTTAATATCATGATTCTCTTACACCACCCATAGACGGCGGGAGATGTTTGTTACACTTTCATTTTTACCAGTTGGCATGCTTGAGCTGTGTTAATATTTATAATGTATAAATTATACACTATTATATATATATATATATATATATATATATTATATTATATCATATTATATTATATTTTTACAAATATGATGGTGAATTGGGTTTTTATAAGTTCCCTTGTATCCATGTCTAGATGGACACACGTGTCAGTGTCCATATTACATAGCATGGGGTGATATAATTGAAGGATTCGTAGTGGCTTCCTCTTCAATGTTGTAATTTCATTGTGCAGGATAAACAATGTGATATCTGTGGGGACTGTAGCTTTGCTGAGGTTATTGCTACTTGTTCTCAGTGCAATCAAGTTCATGAGCATATGTATGGCCCCTCTAATTTCCTTTTTCTTTCTTTTTTTTCTTTTTTTAAAAATTCCTTTTGTAATTTACCTTGTCATATTTTTCATTGCTAATGCTGCAATAATGTATGACGTCATTGATCAAATAGAAAAAGCATGCGACTCCATATCATTGTCACACTCCTAATTGCTAAAATGTTAACATATTTATTTAAACGAGCTTTGCTAAGCTCACACACACCTTACATGACCAAGGATTCCATGCATGTAGGAAATCTGATATGCGCAATAGCTGTGTGGAGGACCTGGCCCAAAAATGAGGCTGGTCAACTTATCAGGTGGGGCACGTATAAAAGATTAATGGTTTGAAAGGATTTTGGCAACAGTCTACATTCAACACATTTGTGACCTGCCTAATGAGTGGTCAGGCCCAAAATTTAGGCCTGTTCATCTACAGCCCATCTGAAAGAGCAGAGGCTCATGTGGGTTTTGTGAAATTTTTATATGTGGTTGTTATTCCTCTCTTTCCCCTTTTAACTTGCTTTCCCATTTCCAGTTATTGCATGCAAACACAACTTGATGCTGTTCCAGACATGTGGTTCTGCGAAGAATGCCGATCATGCGGCAATGCAGTTCCTTCAAGACCCAAAATGAAGGATCATAGTGCTCCGACTCCCAGTGACACTCCACGCATTGCAGTAGCTGCTGGATCTCATTTCGATTTGAAGCTTCATGGTTCTCTAAGAAAGCAAAATGTCGTTGAAACTAATAGTAGGAAAACTAATACCCAGGTGAAAAGCAGCTTTCCAGAGAAGATTCAAGTTAATAGAAGCCTTCCAGTGAAGTTCCAAGTTAATAGAAGCTTTCTGGGGAAGTTAGATGAAGATTCCATGGCCCACAATGGTGAAATGGGAAAGACAGAATATGCGCCTGTAGCAATTTCACCTCCTGGTAAGCCTGTCCCCCGCCCAATCTCGAAAGGTTGTTCTTTCAAGGTTGGCGAAGCATCCAAAGTGAAGTTTATTCCTGCCAACGAAGCCATATTGCTGACATCAGGAGCCAAAGCAAAACGGGGAAGTTTGGGTTCTTTGCTTCCACGAGCTTCTCCAATACATACTGTGCTGTCTCCTGGCATGAAGGGGACTCCTGCTTCAAAAGGTTGTTTGCATAAGGGAAGTTTGAACATGAGTTCTGGACATTCTCAGCCTGCTGTGCTTCCTGACAAATGGCTTAAGAATGGTATCCTGCAGCAACCATCTGTTAAACCCACAAAACCATTGCATGTTGAGAAATCACCATCACGAACCGAGTGTAACCCTTCAATCTCTGAAAGGTCAATAAGCGTAAAGCGAGAAGATGGATTATACATACCATCCCCTGCAGATGCTCAAAAACATGTCTCACCACTGATTTTGCCCATGTTTTCAGAAGGCAAGCTTCCAAATCACCCTTTTCCAGATGTCCTTTGGAAGTAAGCCATCTATCCTGCTCCATGAGGACATTAGAAGACAGATTTCTGATATTGATCGAAGTGCCTTTTCAATCTCGTCTTTCACAAATATTGATTCTTTGTTTCTAGTGCCTTTTCTCCCTATTTTACACTGTTGCTTGATATGCATAGTGAGTCCCATATTCAAGCAGTGTTTGTAGTATCGGTATCGTTGCATGTGTCGTTGGTTGGGGATACGGAAAACAAGTATCGATATCGCCGATACATAAAAATGTATCGCTGAGGGAAACATTGGGGAAACATGGGGGAAATGGTGGAATTTCTCAATGAAACTTCAAAAGATGCTATAATACTCATATTTACATATTTAGGAATCAAATAATTGCAGAAAAGATGCATACACAATCTGTCTTCCTTTAATGAGGCCTAAAAACATGTAACATTGACTCAGAGAAACATGGGAAAGTTGGGTATACTTAAGGAGATGTTAATTACACATATTTGCATATTTAAGAATCAAATAATAGCAAAAAATATGCATATTTGCATATTTAGGAATCAAATAATAAGTTTCCCTTTAACGCGACTTAAAAACATGTATCATTGACTTGGGGAAACATGGGAAAAATGGTGGATCCATCCATGCATGCACATACATACATATAAATATACACATGCATGATCCATCAGTCCAACCATCCATTCATCCAACTGTCCATGCATGCATGCATACATAAAATGACACACACATGTATACACATGCATATATGTGCACACACATACACATATATACATACATCCATCTATCCATGCATGCATGCATATACACATATAAACATGCATTTCATTATACAACCATGCATCTATAAAAATAAATTAATGGAAAATTTTTTAATAAACAGATTTTTGGCGATATCAATACATTGGCGATATTATCGAAATATCGATGATACATTGGTGATACAAGCGACACCCGGAATTTACAGTCTAAAACATTGGTGATACATTGGTGATACTTAGCGATATGTCAGTGATATATTGCCGATGCGTAGAATGTCTGATACTACCAGTGTTATTGGTATTTTCGAGTTGGCGATACCAATAACATTGGCGACATGATCGATAATATCATAGATACTCGGAACAATATATTCAAGCTGAGATAATATATTACCATTGGTTTAAATCACCATCATCATCTAATCCTTATCCCAACTAATTGGGGTCGACTACATGAATCCTGTTACCCTATCCACTCTATCGATGACCATATCCTTAATTAAACCATTGGTTATCTAGTCCTTTCTTAATACCTCCCCCCACATCCTTTTTGGCTTTTCCCTTGCTCTTTTATAACCTTAATTTGAATCAATTTACTCCTAACTTGCGTAGTTCTTGGTCTCTGTTGTAAATGACCATTACCATTGATTTCGATGAAGATTAAAAATATGGAAGGAAAAATTAAAGGAGTTGATCATGATAAAGGAAAAGAGACACTCGTCGCTGGGAAAATTGGCATTGGTGCGGGGTTGTTAGGGGAGGTTATTGGAAACGTTGAGGTGGAAGAAGAGTGGATTCTGGTTGGTTAGAAAGGGATATGCGAGTTAGGGAGGAGGTGAAGGAGGTCATTATCCCTAGGATACGTGGATTTGCGATGTGGCGAATCGAGCATTTTCAGAGAAGCGGTTGGGGAGACAGAAGGGAAGTGGAAGAGCTGGGATGAGATAAGTCCAACATTTGGGGGAGACTACTATCGAGGAGCAAGATAAGGAGGGGGGACAAATCCTTTTAGGATATGGTTGATCGGAACAACCCCAACTGTAGGGCTGTGATGTAGTAATAACTCGGTGAGACTGAGGTCATACCCATAGGGACTTATGATTGTGCAATTTCTAGAACACTTTAGAATTAGAACTGGAACTAAACTAACTACTAGAATTTGAATTAAGGAGTAATTGTGAAAGAAATTATTAGAGATAAAACACTAGAGTGCCAAGGATCCACTTATACCTATATCTTAATGTTAATTCACTTGATTTGATTGGATTACTCCACTGGAATCGAAGTCCTATCCTATCCAGCTGGATAATGGAGCGGTTAAATCATCATTCACATATCAAAGCAGAATTGAACTTCAATTGAATTGGTTCCCACATCATGCACCAAACTATTGATGGTAGGGAATTCAAAGCATCTATCATGTCCGTAATCTACGATAGATTAATGGATTTTACAGATCAATCCCTTGCGAAATAGATAAGAAATTATTCTTAGCCTTCCTAAGCATCTAATGTGCTCGGAGCCAACAATGAATCAAAGTAAACTAGAAATAAATCTTCATTCAAATCAAATATCAGTGAATTGTTCAACAATTAAATCAAATACTTGAATTAAAGTAAACTAAAACATCAAGAATAAAAACCGAATAGAATTGAAGGATTAGAGGACTTCATGGAGGTCCACAAATCCTTGCTCTATCTAATGCAAGACAATTAATCGCTTGCTCTAAAAGCTAGAACTGATAGAGCATGACTAATTAATACCTTTATCTCATAGCCTAGACCTCACATCCCATGGGTTAGGACCTCGACCGAACCCCCTCGTGGGCCCCCACATCACTTGGGTACCGCCTCACACGAGCCACATGTCTCACACGGGTGGGGCCTGCCTCACATGAGCCACCCGCCTCACACGGTTCGCCCATCCCGAGTGTGCCCCTGCATCCCACGGGCCACTCCACTCAAGCACGGTGTGAAAATGCCTCTATATTAATCACCCACGGTGAGGAGCCTCGAACACGAGACCTCTCGCTTTGATACCAATTTGATGTAGGACAATTAACCACTTGCTCTAAAAGCTCGAACTGATAGAGCATGGCGAATTAATCCATCTTAACTCATAGCCCAGGCTCCACATCCCATGGGTCAGGACCTTGGCCGAACCCCCCTCGTGGGCCCCACATTACATGAATACCGCCTCACACGAGCCACCTGCCTTACACGGGTCGCCCACCTCGAGTGTGCTCCTGCATCCCACAGGCCACCCCACTCGAGCCCGGTGTGAAAATGTCCCTGCATTACTATCCCTTCTACCCTAACTCGTATCTAAGAAAGCCTAAAACATCCATTTAAATAGGAAAAATCCGCATTGACTTGGAACCGACTTCAATTTATGCCCTTTTGTTATGCGTCGCTTGCAGCCAACTGTGAGCTTCGGTCGCACCAAATTAGTGCTCAATTGCAACCGAATTTCCTCGATTTGCATCTGAAGTTTGTCTTCCTTAGGCCGCATTGAACATCACTTTGGTGGCACCAAACTTGGCTTCGGTCGGATCGAATGTCGAGTCAAATTATGCCTAAAAATCATAGTTTGTTGCTGGATTGTTCCTTGTACTTTCAATCGGACCGAACCAACCTTATGTGGGACCGAACAATTTGTTAATTCTCTTGACGAACTATGTGATTTCACCAGTCTTTTTTCTCTCCTTTGCACTTGGTTTTCTTGGATCTTTGGCACTTGAATTCTTCATTAATCATCTCCAAATCTCCAAATCTTCTTTTGATCATTCTTTGAGCATTAAATCTCTTTTTAATCGTCCTTTTCACCTTAGCTCTCCAAATCACCTCACACAGGAAAACATACATAATTGGATCGATTAGGTGTATCTATGCTTATAAATAGGGGTGTACATCGAGTCGAACTGAGTCGAGCTGGCCTCAACTCAACTTGGCTTGGCCACTAGCTGACCTTAGCTCAAACTCAGCTCTGCTTGGTCCTCGCGCGTGACTGGCCAGCTTTGCTCGGTTTGGTCAGCAGCTTGGGCCAGTCCGACCCGAGTTCGAGCCGAGTTCGCCATTGCAGCATTTTCACAAACACTTGGATTGCATCTTCAAAATCTCATTGTATTTGAGACAACAACAATGGTTTTACAAGTATTTTATCAAACACCTTCTAAGCAACATAAAAATCAAGAAAAAAATGGGTGTTGATTTCATATACATACCTTCCTTGCCACCAGCCACACTTCTTTAAGTCATTTCATCAAACACTTGGTGAGCAACATCAATATCAAAGTAACTGAGTCACTAAACTGGTTCGATCCGAGTTCGATTCGAGCTGGGTTTGATCCAAGTCGAGTCAAGCTGAGGCCGGCTCGAACTCGGCTCGAACTCATTTTCGAGCTCAAAAAATAAGCTCGACTTGGCTCGAACTTAGCTTCGAACCAAGTCGAATCGAGCTTTTTCGAGTCGAGTTGAGCGAGCTAACTGAGCTAGCTTGGTTCGTGTACACTTCTACTTATAAAGCCAATGCATAATAAGGGGTAAATACAATATTTCACACTCAACACACCCCTGCAACTAACATTTTGCTAGTCTCGAGCAAAACATGTGAACAACTAATCTTCAATATCCAAATTTCAAACCTTTCTCAGAAAAAAAGAAGTTATCATTCCGTGTAATCTTATACATATGAGTAAAATTCGAATATACAAGAATGAAGTATTGTTAGTCTAGAACCTAATATCACTAGCAAACCATTAAACTAAGTTCTCTTTCATCAAATAATTAACAAAATACATCCAAATATCAACTTCCAGGTGTGCTTAGTGAATTCCAACTTATAATCCATACGAGTTAAACTTTTCTCCATAATGTTAACCATGATAATTACCTCAAAGTGGACAGATTAACACAAGTTACTAATTCCAAACTCATCTCCTTTTTACTTATGTTTTCAGTTTTTTGATTTTTCATTGACGACTTTCACAATATCTTTTCTTCTTTTCTTTGTTTCTTTCTTTCTAACTGTTTTTTAGCTAGTACTTTTTCTTCTTTTTATACCAAGGTAGATAAGGATCTCTAGACTTGGTTCCTAACACTCGTAAGTAATCATCAAGCTAAACATTAAAAGTTCAAGCGAACTTTAAAAGAATAAGAGTTAGACATGAAATGTGAACTAGGCTCAATTGGTGTTTAAATTTTCTATCAATCAATTTATTAGAAAGAACTTTGTTAAAAAAAAAAAAAAAAAAAACTACTAATCAACTAGACTCTAGACTTTCAAAATTTACTTTGTATCTTATCATCACACTCAAATATATTCAGATACACATAATATTGATATTCAAAAAGAGTTTTGACATCTGAAAATCGAAAATTTTTCAAAAGTTTTTGCTCAAAAACTAAAAAAAAATACTGATTAGTTCCATCTAATCTCACCCCCAACCTAAAATCGACATTGTCCACAATGTAAAAGATATACAATCCATTTTTTTTTTTTTTTCGTTTTGTTTTTTTGAAAGATAACTGAAAAATCATTCAAAAGGGGAAAGAGAAAACAAGCTTGGGGAGAGAGGAAAAAAGAGAACAACAACAAAGAAAAGAAAGAAAACAAAATAAAGAAAAGAGAAAAGAAAAGAACTTGGTCTGTTGAGAAGGCGGACCTACAACACAGAAAGAAATAAAAGATCAGATTCCTTGAATCTATCGTCAACCACTGCCCACTGAACAAGCAGACATTTGGCATTCGATTTAACCTTGTCCACTGGATTTGAAATGTTATCGAAGCATCTACTATTTCTCTTTGACCACACAACCCACCAAAATGCCAAAATTGACATTCTCCACAAACGCTTCGACACCTTGCTGAAACTGACCCCGTGCTACGTTGAAAGAAGAACATCAACGGAACCCGGATTGCACCAACTTATATTAAAACATTGCAGAAAATCATACCAAATAGAAGAGATGAACGGACAGTCCAACAGCAGGTGGTCGATCGTTTCCTCATCCTTCCTACAGCACAGGCAACCGTTAACTATAATCATCCGAAGACTAGAATTTTTAATTTTTTGGTTTGGGGGGGGGGGGGGGGGGGGGGACATTTCCAAACAAGCCCACCTCCAGAAAATGCGGTCAGCAACTGAACTGTGCATATTGACTCTTTGAAGAGTATGGAGAAGCCGCACGTAATCGGAGGCCTCCCAGTCTTGAAGATGTCTTCTGCAGTCCACATTCCAGACTGTCACACCGCCAGAAACTGATGCACAACTGTTAATCATGATGTCTTTGCAAGGAGCAAGCTGGAATATCAGAGGGAAATCGATTTTCAGAGGGGCATCTCCTAGCCAGATATCTTCCCAGAATCATACACGATCACCCCTACCTAGGATAAAGCCAATCCCCTTAAGCACCTGATGTTGCATCGACAAAATTCCCTTCCAAATAGCTGAAGCCTTGTAGGAAGAAGAAGGCTTTGTCCACCAGCCCCCTATAGATGTGCCATATTTAAATTTAATAATCCAAATCCACAAATTGTCATTTTCAATACCAAGCCTTTGTATCCACTTTCCCAAGAGGGCGCCATTCATGGCCTTAAGATCCCTTATCCTTACCCCCCCCCTTCATTAAAACCGCTCGACACTTGCTTCCACTTGACAGGATGAAATTTCCTTTTGTCAGTTTTTCCATTCTAGAAGAACTCCCGCCACAGCTTATCGATCGACTTCATAATGCTGGCTAGGCATCTGAAAAGGGACATGAGATGCACCAGAAGATTGGATGGGGCCGCCTTTATGAGTGTAAGTCGGCCTCCTCTCGAGAGAAATCGACGCTTCCATTTGGCGAGATAGGATTCGACGCGACTAATCACAATATCCCACGCAGCTTTTGGGGGCTTCCCAAAACATAACGGGAGCCCAACAAAGGAGGGGAACGAGGCCGCAACACAACTCATCTTGCGAGCGTACTCCGAGACTTCCTGTAATTCCATATTGCTGCCGAATAATTTTGACTTGGCCAGATTCACTTTTAGACCCGACACCACCTCGAAACAACGAATTGCAGTATGCAAGTTGTCCACGAACGTTGGGTCAGCCTTGTAGAATACGAGAGTGTCATCCGCATATTGAATGTGAGAGAGAGTTAGGCATACCTTTGACGCTGACTCCACTGAAGAGACCTTTATCTACTCCTCTATGCAACAATCTGGAAAGGGCTTCACCGATTATGAGAAACAATGATGGGGATAGAGGATCCCCTTGCAGCAAACCACGAGAGCTTTTGAAGAAGCCTTTGGGGGATCCGTTAAGAAGAACGGAGAAGTAGGCTGAGCTGTTACATTCTCCCATCCACTGTCTCCATTTAGAGCCGAACCCCATTCTCCTCAGCATGTACTACAGAAAATCCCAGTTGACATGGTCGTACTCCTTTTCAATATCCAACTTGCAAGTTAAAGCTTTGTTGCCGGACTTGAGGGCGGAGTCCAAGACTTCATTAGTAATGAGGGCACAGTCCATGATCTGCCTCCCAGGGACGAACGCGCTCTGATTACCCGAGATAATTTTCCCAATCACCGTGTTTAAACGGGCCACCAGCACTTTAGCTAATATCTTGTATGGGCTTCCTAATAGGCTGATGGGTCTATATTCTTTAAGGGTGCTAGCCCCTGAAGTTTTAAGTATCAGCGCAATGAAAGATGTCCCCAGCCCCTTAGATAACCTGCCTCTATCATAGAATTCCCACAGAAATTCCATTAGGTCTCCCCTAATGGTATTCTAATAGGTTTGAAAGAAATATATCAGGAAACCATCTGGGCCTGGGGTCCTATCCCCTCCCAGCAAGATCACGGCACGCCGCACTTCTTCCTCAGTAAAAGGAACTTCGAGACTACTTGAGTCGGCTAAGGAAAGACTCGGCATATGGAGGTTATCTAACCTTGGTCTGTCTCACCTCTCCCCTTGGAATTGAGCTTTGAAATAGCGAATCGCCTCTTCAGTTATCAGCTCTCTATCTTCAATTCGACGACCATCAATTACCAAGCTATTGATGTAATTCTTTCTGGAGTTCATGCTGGCCATTGCATGGAAATATTTCCTGTTGCCATCCCCTTCCCGAATCGATCTTACCTGGGATTTTTGTTTCCATTACATTTCTTTTTCAAAAGCTCTAGCAGATATTGCTTGAATTATGTAGATGCATCTGGACAAAAAATCTGCTGGCTTGGCTCCCGCTTCCACTTCGGCATCGAGAGCTTGTACTTGAGACGAAAGTACTTCTGTCTCCAAATCCCTCTTGCTGAATTCAGACTGCTTCCAGATTTTGATTTTTTCTCTTAACATTTTCAGTTTGCAGCATAGTCTATACCCAACAAAGCCTTTAACGTGGAAACTTTCCCACCAATTAGCGATCATCTGCGGGAAGCCCTTAATTTTGGTCCAAGATAATTCAAATTTGAATGGTTTCAGCCCCCAATTCTAATCATCAACCGCAAGGAGAAATGGGCAGTGGTCGGATGTTGTTCTAGGGGGAGTAGACTGAGACACTAGAGGAAAGGCTTCAACCATTAAGGGGAGATCAGAAATCTGTCCAACTTGGAAAATATTGGGTTTGCTCTACCAGTAGTCCATGTGAATCTAGCACCGAGCAGAGGGAGGTCCAACAACTCCTGATCATTAATCCAGGAGGAGAAAGCACGCGTCGAGGGGGATGACCTACGACCACGAGATTTTTCTTCCGCATATCTAACAACATTGAAGTCTCCAACAAAGCAGCATGGTCCCACAAATCTCTGCTTGCTTGAGGTTAATTCTTCCAAAAAATCTGTCCTATGCGCTTCCATGGTAGGGCCATACACTGATGAAATGAGGTAGTGAAAGGGGGACGATTTATCTTGAAGGATAATCGAGACCGAGAAAGACCCAGACCAGCTATCAATCAGAGTCCATTGGCTAGATTTCCAAGCCATGAGGATGCCTCTCACAAACCCGATCGCATCCAGCATCACCCAGTTTGCATCTGAAGCTTTCCAGAGCGATCTAATGATCCGATCATCAAAGTGCTGAATTTTGGTCTCCTGAAAACATATTATGTCCGGATTCCTTCTCCCACACGAGTCCTTTATGAGCCTACGTTTCTGCTTTGAGCCCACTCCCCTCACACAACACTGCCTTGAACTGCCCGAAGGGTCGGCCCCAGCACTATCTGGTCGACAAAACCCGGACTTTCCGTAAGCCTCTGAAGTTCCCTATTACTGCATGACTTGGACAACTGCCTTCCAAGAGACCTGGAAACTGAAATTGGCCTCCCACGAGATTCCACACAGTGGAACAAAGCAATAAAGTCTTTCGGGCAGTCCCCAAAAGCTAGACCTAAAGCCCTGCCCACATGGCCGATGGTGTTCCTCACCCATCTTTTCTTGTGTATGGTGTCAACGAGTTTCGCTTTAGCCCCATGCTCAACCATGTTCTCTTTGAAGGCTCCATCCTTGTCTGGAGATCTACTTGTGCAGACTTGTAGAGGTTCAACATCCAAGATATCTTCACCGATCCCGTCTTGGAATAAGGAGATCAGATCCTGCTCGGATAAAGTATCCCTAACAGAGACCGAAGAAGAAAGCCTGGAGGTAGGCGAAGAGGGAGCGTCTGAATCCGTGGAGGAGTATTCAAATTCGGCTTCGTTGGTTTCTGTTACCTGGATATTTTTCGGTAAGATCTTTCGGCGTGCAAGGGACCTTCTGTATTTGATCGTGCAAGAGGTGGGATTTTGAGCCAAAACTGTAGGAACCAGAATAAGACTCCTTTCGAAATTTGAGTCGGCGAGGGGGGATATTTTTAGATTGAAATGTATCTACCTCAAGGGGCCATCCGCTATTGATCCTAACTCTATGGCAGGATCAGAGCCGCTTATCCTACAGCAGTTGTCGATAAAACAAGCGGGATCTACATCCGCTAAGCCAGGTGTCCCTGTAGGAATGGAGGTTGAAGTATCGATGATATCGACTAGGCTCGGACGACGTGGCAAGCTCTTGGGGGACCCATTGGACGGACCAAGATTTCTCGAACCCCGCGAATAGACACGCGTCGCCTTAGATGAGAGATGTTGACATATCCAGCACCCGATATCTCCGCATGTGAGATCGGCAGAGTCAAGTGACGAGACTCACGAGAGGAAACAGTTGGCACGCATGATATTATCGTGCGCAAGTCGTCCGAGCGAAGATGAGAAGGCTCGAGCCTGACGTTAATAGGAGAGACACCACCTATCAAGCACAGGGGGGAGACGCACCCAGCGAGTCATGAGACTCACAAGGAGAGAGCGTCACACGTGCAACACGAGGTCTTCTGCAATTGGGACGTGTGTCACGCCATCGAGTTGGACATGTGTCCCGGAAGGGTCTGGAAGGATGCCAGCTGGTTGACGTGGTTCCCGTGGTCCAGCGGAGTATCGAGTAAGATCGACCGCCGAGCCCATTCTTGCCGGAGATGAAAGGGGGTGCCATCTCCTTCGTCTTCTAGAAATCTCCCCACCTAGGATGAAGCTCCTCCTTCGTCTCTCCTTGAATCGAAAGTTCCACCACTCTGCCCTCCACCATCACTTGCAGGTGATTAGGCAACGGATCTCCCTTTCTTCTTCTGATACGAGCGCAGATCACTGCCATTTCCTCCCCTAGCTTAGTCTTCGGATCTACTTCAATGAGGGTGACGATCCTGTTTGCTACTTAAATGAAGAATTCGCCATACCATAGTTTGAGCGGGACCCCCTAGATGAGAACCCAGAATTCTTCCAATCCAAATATCGAATACTCACTCCACTTTTGAACCTTCACGACCAGGTTGTTCGGATGCAAAACTCCTGCCATTATGAGAAGCTCCGGGTTTATACCTGGATAGACCTTAATCCACAGCTCATTGTATCCTATTGGCTTGATAAAATAGTTCGCCAGGCAGAAACCACAGCACTTCGCGGGGCGAAAAGATATACAATCCCTTATAACATGAGACAACAAAAATAAAAGAGGAATGAGTAAGAGAGTACTTGAGGAAGATCGATGGGATGGGATAAATTCTTCACCATCTAAGGGCCTGTTTGGGCGGTGGGATTAGAAGGCATTAGGTGGGATGGGATTCAAAAAACATAATTATTACCCATGGCAGGGATTGTCCCCTCTTGCCATGGGATAAAATTAATGCCATGCTTTGTTGATAATATGGTGGTACATTGAATGGATATACCCACCATCATTTGAAATTACTGAGAATAACACACATGTTATATCTAAACCGTTCATTTGTTTTGTAACCTCATTTTATGGCATGGGCCTAAAAACGAGGTAGATCCAAAACTTATGTAGCCCCAAAGAAGTTTTCAAAGGTAAGTATTCAATCCATGTTGCTTTCTATGGTGGGGTCCACTTGAGCTTTAGATTTACCTGATTTTTTGGCCAATGCTCTAAAATAATCTCGATAAATGGGTGGACGGTGTGGATATAGCCCACACATCATGTTGGGACCTACACAACTGCCCAAACATTGAGTGAAATTGGCACATGACCCAATGCAATTCCATTTAATGTAATTCCAAGCTTTTCCGTTCTTCCCAAACATGGAGTGGAATTGGCACAGGACCAGATGAATCCCATCCCACCTAATCCCTTCTAATCCCACCGCCCAAACTGACCCTAAAGGGATTAGTACTAAACAAATTACTAATTATCATTTTCTTAAAAGCTAATCTACATATATAAAGTTATAATGGCCATCGCATACACACAATATGTAGTGGCATAATGGCCAAGAATCATTTTTTTAACCTTTGGGAGCTTTTTCTAATTTTTAATTTTATTATGATTATTATTTTCTGATTCCATATTCTCATGCTCTCTCTCTCTCTCTCTCTCTCTCACCCTAAACTCTCTTAAATTCTTGATCTCTCTTAATCTCTCTCTTGTAATCTTATTCCCATTCTATCATTGTCCTTTCTCAAATTCTTTTTCATAGTTGAAATTTGAACAAATGTTAAGTTTCAAGACTCTCGACTCTTGAGTCTTGACTATAATGAAATAGGTAAAAAAATGTAATGAAATATAACTATTAAAAAAAAAAAAACATGAAATTTGTCACAAGAGTTACTAGTTACAACTATAATGAAATATAATCATTTCATGTACAAACTATAATGAAATAGGTTTTATATATATATATATATATATATATATATATATATATATATATATATATATATATATATATATTCCATTTTTTAAAATTTTTCAAAAAAAAAAAACACGGGGGGCTGAGCGATCGCTTATGCAATTATGCGATGGCATAAGTGATCAGCCCCCCTCCTGATGGCACAGAATCGCTTATGTGATTTCACAACATTAGTGCCAATTGATATTCGGGATAAAAAAGTGGGAAAATGGCTGCTCAAATGCAAAGTGGATGGTATAAACACAGTTTTGGGTTCCTCCAAAATATTTTCTGATATCGCACAAGAGTAAGATGCCTCATTTTGTCAACTCTAAACATGTGTAGGACTTGCATACTTCATGACCCACCTTTTTGCTTTTCTACTTTCCCCCTTGAGGATCTTACAGGGATATAAATCATCCGAGCTTGTGTCTATGACTGTAGTCTTTCAAGCAGTGTTTTAAATAGCGGTAGTGTGTTGCGTAGCATTCAACCCTCTGTAGCATGTAGTGTAGATAGCGTAGCGTGTAGCTTAAGCTACATGATACTTATATTTTTTAAATTTAAAAATAGAAGAAAAATGATAACTGGTAAAAAATATAAAAATACCTAATAGATGATTCATTTTTTCAAGTATCATGTTCAAACAAATTATTGATTATCATTTATCAAAAGCTAATCTACATATATAAAGTTATAAAACAAATCAAATAATTATCGCATCAACAACTTTCTAAGAAAACCACTTTAATTAACAATGTCTAATTGAAACCATAACTCGCAAGTAACTTTCAAAAAAAAAAGTCACAACTCACAAAGTATGAAATGAAATAAAAATCCCACAGGTTAAAGAGTATTAAGTATGATATAGATGTCATCTATAGGAAGAGGGTTTTTTTGAAAACCCTCTTTCTTTTCTTTTTAGTTTTAAAGGTTTTTAAGTGTGTGAGCTTCACACCAACTTTTACAAAGGATCACTACCATTTTAAGTGAAAGTAAACATAAAAAGGTTTGGTTTTAACTTTACTTTTAAAGGTTTTTTTATGTTGTGAATTTTACACAATTTTTAGTAGGGCTGTACACGAGTCAAGCTAGCTCGAAAAGCTCGCTCGAGTCAGTTCGGATTGACTCGGCTTGAAAGGCCGACTCGGGGCGAGTCAAGCTTGTTTTCTAAAGCTCGAGTTGAGTTCAAGCCGAGTTCGACCATGGGGCATTTCAACTCGACTCGAACTCGAACTCGACTCGACTCGACTCAAAGCTCGAGCTCGAGCTCGACTTGGCTCGAGTAATATATTTTACTATTATATTATATATTATATTATATTATATTATATTAATATTAAATATATATAATATATTTAACTTAAAAAAAAGAGTTAAAACTTAAACTTTTTTACTAAAAAACCCTACTCGACCATGTTGGATTGAGTTGGGTTGGGGTTTGGGTCGGGGTGGGGGCTGGGTTAGGTCAAGTTGGGCACCGGGTTGAGTTGCATGTGGGTTTGGGTCGGGCTGGGTGCTGGGTTGGCATATGAACAAGCTCGACTCGACTCAAGGTAAGCTCAACTCGAGATTGACTCGAAAGCTTTGGCAAACAAGCCAAGCTTCAATGTTGAGCTCAAGGGCGAGCTCGAGCTAGAGCTCGAACTCGAGTATAGCATGGACGAGTCAAGCCGATCTTGGCCCAACTCGACTCGACTTGGCTCGATGTACAACCCTAATTTTTAGAAAACAAAACTTGAAAAAAAAATGAAAAAATAGATTGTAGCATACGCTACAAACGCTACACGCCACGTAGCGTAGCGTAGCGCTGCGCTACAGGGGATTTACGCTATTTAGCTACGCTACGTAGCGTACACTACGAATGCTATTTGAAACACTGCTTTCAAGTTAGGATGTACCTAGGGGCCCCATACTTTAAGACATCCTTGAAGTTCTGGGTTCCAAATTCTGTGTTGAAATCATGGTAAGATTGAAAACTACGAAAAACACCCTTGCCCTAAAACCTCAGACAGTCCAAGGTTATTTTGGTCATTTTAACATTTAAAAGTAGTATTTTTGATCATTTAACCTTTGGCTCTAAGTGATTCCCATTTTACATCAAGGGAGTTGGAAGGGGATTCGTTTTGAGATGGTTGTGTTCCTCTTCACCAACATATTTGATACTCTCCTTTTTCTTTGCTTTCAGATATTTTCCTCAATTGTATGTTAGGGTATCCACTATTCCTTTAGTTGTTATTCCGCCTATCGAACCAAGAAGTTGCTCTTGCTGGTTGTCATAGTTTTTAAAATCCTATGATTTATGATTTAAGTTGAATCTTAGGTAAAACGATTCAAATCCCTTTTCAAATGAATCCCATGATTCCATGATTTGTATCCTATGATTTATGATTCAAATTATACTTGTGTTCTTTTTCAGATTTTATTTGGCCTCCATTTTATGTTTTTAAATTAGAGGCTTTAAGAATCTTTTAAAATGAGTCAATCGTTTTATTTATTCTTTACAATTAGATCAAATGATGGATCTTCTTTTCAACCTTAAATTGTAGAGATTCTATTTATGATTTCTTATCATATAACTGGTTGAGACAAATTGATTGTTACTTATTTGGAATGTTTTCTTCTTTTTTTCACCCCTTCACTTTTACAACACGTTAAAGTCCCTGCCCTATTAAGAATTCTCATTTTTGTTTGGGGATTTTGATATTCAAAAGCGATAGGGAGGGAGAAATGAGTTGGGATGTTGTGAAGGAATCAATAACGTTTGATAATATCTGTCTCCTTATTTTTGCTTCCAGATTTTTTGCTTTTATGCGCACTAGAGTTCCCACTAGTCCTTGCTCGTTATTCCTTCTATTTAATGAAGTGGGAGGGAGAGGCTTTGTACCAACATCTGGCAGATCAGATCAACAACAGAGATTATGCCACGTGCATGTACGGCATGTCTAGCTTGCCCTCCAAGTATCTAAAAAGCAGATAAAATCTTCGGATGCCACGTTAGCCAGACAATCTCCGGATAAGGATGAATAACAATTACAGATGCATTAGCGCTGAAGCACGTTCGACCGAGGCAAGCCACGATTGAGAGAAGGGTAATCGCTCTTTCCTACATGGTTACATGTGGAAGCGCCACGTGGGTCATCCATTGTCTTCACCCCTCAGCAAGAGAAGCTATAAATAGCAGGAGTAAACATGTAGACAGGATCAAGAATCAAATCCTCAATCCAAGCACAAAACCCTTGCCAACACAATTCTGATTATTATCTAGAATCTTAGCTTAGTTCATCCACCGCTCGTAAGCCATGGACCATTAGGTTAGGAGTAGCATCAGTCCGTCCCTGCGACCACACCGAACCGACTCATAGTTTTAATCCAGTAGCTGTAATTCCCTTCCATCTGTGCCTGTGCCCCAAATCTGAAGGAAGATTGTTAGCTCTAGGACCTGTTCGCCTACTCTCATACATTGGGCTGACATTAGCTGTTGTAATCTTTGGTATTGCCATCGCTCCGCTCACCAGCACGCTGCTGCTGCTGCTCTCAGCCAAGGTTGATGATCCCGCCTTGGTGGTAAGAGATTGTAATTGATCACATTTGGAATCCACATCATCTCCATTTACCTCTGCCCGTTCTATCATACAACTACTACACCTTCGCAAGTCATTGATTGACAAGGAAAAAAGAGCCCATTGGAGGGGGAGCCCTAGCCTCCGCAAATCACCTGGTAAAAAACAAGTGCAAGATTGTTGGTTGAATAGATGGTGGTCGATCGACCCAGTATCGCTCTATCTCTATGCCAGGAGTCAACGGTGATCACGATTTGGACCGGACCCACATCAGTCTTGGCACGCCCTCGCATAGTGAGACAAGCACACTTGTGGCCGGAAACCACACCAACACTGTTTGTGGCATGCTCGATGGGACAGGTGATGCAGGACTGATGCATGAACCAATTAACTTGTGAGATCAAGTAGCCGAATTAAGATATTTAACAAAAAAAAAAAACATCGCTATAATCATCACAAATATCATGAAAATCAAAAGTGCATCATGCATAATCCTAGCCTAAGCTACTAACATCGTAATACAAGATCATTAAATAAAAAAAACTAGGATTTAATGGATGTAGGGACATCCAATTAACATAGGGTATAGTCTATTTCAAAATAGGAAACCTAATACAACTGAGGGTAAAAATTAGTGTTTGAGTAATTTGGGAAAGTAGGAAAATTAGGAATTGTATGTTTAGGGTTAGGGTTAGGGTTTCGGGGATGGAAGAAATGGGTTTTGATATAATGATGGTGGAAAACCAAAGGGGTAGGAGAGATTCACACGTGTGGTGTGGGATGATGGGTTTATATTGGTTAGGGTTTAGATTGTGGATGGGTATAAGAAAGTTGGGTTTAGGAGAAGACGAAGATTTGGGATGAGAAAAATGAAGAACCTGAAGAAAATACTGGGATGGGGAAGAAAAGAGAATATAGTATGGGGATAGATGAAGACCTTGCACCTCCGTTGATTAAGATTAGCATCGCACCAATCTTCCTTCCAAATCGCATGGAAGTACCTTCAAATCGAATAAAGATGGAAGAAGAAAGCACGAGCTTCTCTCTCTCTCTCTCTAAATCACAAAATCCAATGAGAGAGGTCACACGCCCTCCTCTTTTTATAGATCCAAGAAGTTTAAAAAATTACAATAATCCCCGTCTTGTGAATTTTAACAAAAATAACCCTATTCTAAATAAAATCAACTAAAACACTCATAAAGTGTCCAAATATAAAATAATCAAAAATTAAATCCTAAAATATGATAAAGTTTAAAACTGATGTGGACGATCAACGATCAATGGCCCAATCATGTGATCTATGCGATCCAATGGCCCGATCGTCGCGTTCCTCTAATCCGACGTTTTGGATTACTCCATAAAGCAGCCCCATGTGTATCTTCCCAGTGTGGGGTCTTCCAGATGCTCGCACATGCACATGGGGTCTTCAGCACGATCACGGGTACTCGCCTAGCCACAAGGAAATCGGTGCGGCACACCTCCTCTGATATGTACATAACGGTGTATGTGACGTGATGTCCTAATCAATAGGTGTGCAAATGTTGATTGAATATTACGACAACACGAGTAGTAAATCTACTTGAGGCTGTGGGAACATTGGAGAACAACACCTCAATTAGTCATTGATGCATCTCAGATACAAGCCAATCTAAAGGTCCCGAATCTTCTACTTCCGATCATCCTAGAAGTAGGATCATCGTCCCAGAATAACTTCGCGGATGTTAATGGAGTTCTAGGAAGTGTCAACATTGGCCCAAGGGAACTAATTGAACATGGAAGAATGGAAGCCGAGTATTCTAGGGCTCAGGCCAAGTTTTATAGGGCCCAAACTGAGGCTATTAATAGGTTGATGGCGTTCCTTTGAGATAGGCTGCCCAATTTCCACCAATATAGTGTAGAAATACCCCAATTCAGCAATGTTCCTCCAGACTCGTCGATTTTTTCTCCACGAAATGGCCAGCTAGAACCAGGTTTGGTGGGACGAAATATGCCACCATCTGTAGGCATTAGAAGGACCGAACAAAGTGGTCATCCCAATGGCCTAAATGAAAATGATTACGCCGAATAATAAAATATTGGGGGACATGTTTTACCTGCCTAGGGTGTACAACCTTAAGTGGTTAATCAAGTACTTCAGGATCCAAAAGGAGCCGCTTTGTTACCTACTGGCAAGGATGAATTAACTTGATTAACGAGGTAACCGACCAAGGTCATGGTTGTCATACCAATCGGCTTATTTATCGCAGGCCATACCCTGACTGGGTTAATAGGTATGCTGAGGTACCGAGAGGTACCAAAATTTTAGATTTTTCGTTAATCTCTAGAGACACGGGCCAATCTACAATAGAGCACTTTGTCGTTTTACTGTGTAATGCAGTGAATTCTTAGCAAAATGAGTATGTAAAGCTGAAGTGGTTCGAGAGTTCATTAACAGACACCGCATTTACATGGTACATTAATTTTCTAGCGAACTCAATGCAATCCTGGCAAGATATAGAGGAAATGTTTCATGCTCAATCGTATTGAACCGAACCCGAATTCTCTTTGGCCGACTTGTCACTCCTAAGGCAATTACCAGGCGAGTTGGCCGAACAATATATTGCTCGATTCAAAAGAAAGAAGAATAAATGTCGGGTTTTCCTTCCGAAAACTCAGTTTGTTAAGTTGGCCGTAAAAGGTCTAGACTAAGGTGTTTCGTATTTGTTACGATACGCCCTTAAAGGCTGATACGTATAGGTAACAACCATGATCGTTACATGATATGGGGGTGAAACAAGGCAATAGGTTTTTTTAGGACCATATCGGCCGTTACAGTAGCTGTAAAGGCTGTTACAGGGCATAACAACTGTTACCCTTGTAATTATTTAAAAAAAAAACAACCAATTGTTTATTTCTATTTAAATTCATTTTATTTTTTTTACACTTTTCTCATTCCAAAAACTCTCCTCGAACATTTTATAATAGATTTCGATCACTCTTACTATAATTTTTATGATTAAAACTATAAATTGAAGTGATTTGAGTGAATAGAAGCTCTAAGGGCATTTTTTTTTTAAAAAAAAATTGAAAATGTAGTATTTATGCCTTTTTTATGATTTCAAGTTCTAATGCTTTATTGTGATGTGTAAACATTAAAGACATAATCATGTTCACAAATTCACTAGACAACTTACCAAAGAGTGGACCATTACATTACCATAAACATATCCAAAACAAAAAATGAATACATAGTTGGAATATTTACGTTGTTTTGGATTTGCTAGATTTTTTTTTTTTTTTTTTCAAAATTTTTCAGGCAAAAAAAAATTTTCATCCATAATGGTGGTGACCGTTATGGACATCATTATCGGTACGGAGTACATTGGTCTAGACATTGAACTCCGAAAGAAGTTCGAAGGGATGGACTTTGAAGATCTAGTCAATCTGTTAGATAGAGCATCCAAATACGAATGGCTTCTTCATGAAGAAAATCAATGAAGAAATTCCTCATCGGGAACTTACTACCATGATCCAAATTATGAGATAGTCTTGGCCAAAATAAACCTCAAAAAACCATTCATTTGTACAACTTTAATGAGAGGATGAGTCATCTCCTTGAGTTCTTAATACCGAAAGGGGATTGACTCATCAGGGTAGAAGGTTTTCCTTTGATATTACCAAGGTTGACGAGATATTTGATCTCTTATTGGCCACTAAACTCATTAAACTTCCGCAAAAGCAGAGGATTCCTTTGGCAAAAGAGTTGAAGAAAATAGAATACTGCAAATAGCATAGATCTTGATCTCCTTCAACTAAAAACTATATTTCTTTTAGGAATACAATTCAAGACAAAATCGATTCCGAAGTGCTTAAGTTTCCGGAAAGAGAGAGTGAAGCCATGCTAGTTGACACCAATCCATTTCCCCTAATGATGGGAATCAACATGACAACTACTGATCTCCGAAACATGAATACCCCCAGAAAAAAAGGTATAACTTGTACCAATAACAAGGCAACACGATCATCATCTGAAGTATATCATCAAGCAATCAAACCTTGAAAAGAATACTAGGGGGCAGTGTTCTTTGTGGGTCAGTTGGCTGGTGAGGAGAGCCGATTGTGTGAGCATTGTCATGAAGAAGTCCAACAACAATATTCACCGAAAAGATATTACAGATAAATTTACGCTGTTGTCATATCACGTAGATTCCTCAGTCCGATTGCCTAAAAGGGGAATGGCTCGGCCCGAAGGAAAGAATACTGATAAAGGATATGACAGGAAACGACTAAGGATGGTCAAACCAACCAATACCACGGTCAATCGATGAATCGGAGCTGTGCATCCTAAATTTCCATAGTTCCCACCGAAAATGACGAGGACTCGGAAACGTCGTTGACAACGGCAAAGAGTAGCAAAAAGGGCAGTACAGATGCAAAATCCTGCCTACAACATATTAGAAAGAACAACCATACATGGTTGATATGTTCCTGGTTATGTTAGAGCTTGAAGGATTAATTTCAATAGGAAACAAAAGGCCAAAACAATTGTTCTACTTGAAGAATCCGGCGAAATCAAGAAAAACAAGGCATCGAGAGAGGAATCAAGTGACTTAGATCCCTTGAAGTAAGGCTCACTGATCGAAGAAATGTTACCAAATGCAAAATTGTTGGAGAACGATGTTGATTTTCAACAAGCTACAAAAACAAAGGGTGACAAAAGACTTGATGAACAAGAGACGACGACAATAACTTTCAGAACATTGCCACCATTACAAGTAGAGTGCAATATGGTATTAACACTACCACTTAATTTTTTGGTTAAACTAGATCAAATGAATAATATGGAGGGTGATGTCGAAGAAACAGGAGCAATGCTGGTCAAAAAAGAAGCAACTGAACAAAAACCGAGAAGGCACAAAGATACATCCACAATCACCATAGAGCAGGGTGTTGATTTGGAGAAGGTAATCTTTGGCCAACCATCTTATGCGATGTCACAACAATTGAAACCTTTGTTCATATCAACACATGAATGGATGCCCCATTCCTCGCATTATGGTTGACAACGGGACAGTAGCTAACATTTTGTCAAGGAATATGTCGAAGGGGTTAGGAAAAGACCAATCTGACATGATTGCTAGGGAAGTTACAATTACAAACTTTACCGGTGGCATCACTGATGTGGAAGGGATTCTGCCGATTGAATTAACAGTAGGAGGCAAGAAGGCACTCATAGCGTTTTTCGTAGTTCCGTCGGCTTCAAGCTTCAATGCCCTCTTGTGCCGTGATTGGATTCACGCAAACTACTGCATTCTGTCATACTTACATCAGTTCTTGATATTTTGGAACAAATGAAAGGTGGAGATAGTTTCGACTGACGAGAAACCATTTTGTGCGATGTCAAATGCCACATAAGCCTATTTTTATTAAGATGACGTTGTACCAATGACTTTTACAGGTCGAGATAACACGGTCCACCAATTGTATCCAAGCACCCGATGATCAAAGTAAAAGACATAAGCAAAGCCGTTGGCAAAGAATTAGCTCTGCTGAGAACACTCATATTTTAGCTAGGGCAATCATACATTGTCGAAGAATTGCCATGAATCGCACAACGCTGAAAGATGAAGAGATGGCAAAACTCACGGCTTGGATTGCAAAACTTGCAAGGGCTCACAAGGAATGTGAATTAGATAATGACTGCCTAATTAACGTAGCCGAGTGCTTATTGGAACATGATGAAATTGCTGACAACGGCATTTCCTTTGAAGAGTTGGAGGTTGCTCCAGCCAAGCTCGATGATTTGAAAGCCGATGTGCAAGATCCTCTGATTGAAATCAACTTAGGAATTGACCAAACCCCCAACCAACTTATATCAGCGAATGCTTATCATTGGAGGAGCATGAGGTAATGATCGAGTTACTCCACGAGTATAAAGATTCCTTTGCCTGGGATTATCATGAGATGCCGAGTTTAAGCCACAAGTTGTGAGAACATAGGCTACCTATAAAAGAAGGTTTTCGGCCTGTTAAGCAGCCCACAAGAAGGATGACTTTGGAAGTTACGGCTACAGTAAAAGAAGAAGTCGAACGACCACTAAGGGTTAGGTTCATCTAGCCAATCAGGTATGCCGAGTGGATTTTGAATAGTCCCTATAGTAAAAAAGAATGTCAAATTAAGAGTTTGCATTGATTTCAAAATTTTGAATCATACGACCCCGAAAGGTGAATATCCTATGTCGTTTGCAGATCAACTAATTGATCGAGCGGCAGGTCATAAAATAATATCATTCATGGATGGCCATTCCGATTACAACCAAATTTACATTGCAGTGAATGATGTTGCTAAAACAGCTTTCAGATGTCCAGGAGCCATCAGAACGTATTGTTGGAAGGTCTGTTTGGTTCGAAAAATGCCGATGAAACTTACCAGAGGGCCATGAATGCCATTTTCTATGACATGATCGGCCAGACACTGGAAGTATTCATCGATGATGTCGTGATCAAATTATTTGTTTTTAGTGATCATCTCACTCATTTGCGGCAAACCTTTGAGTGTATGAAAGTGCACAAACTAAAAATTTGAACCCTTTAAAATCTGCATTTGGCGTCTCAGCATAGTATTTTCTAGTTTTCTTAGTTCATCTGAGAAGAGGCATTGAGGTATACCGAAATAAAATCCGGGCTATTATTGAAGCCCAACCTCCAACGAACAAATAGGAATTACAACGATTTCTCGGATAGGTGAATTATTTATGGTGATTAAAAAAAAAAGAAAAAAAAAAGAATTATTTATGCTGATTTATCTCAAATTCAGCGAGCAAGACTAACATTTTTTCTACGCTGGTCAAGCCGAAAAGCAGGGGAAACCTTTGTTTGGGAAGAGTGTCATTAGCAAGCTTTTGACAAATTAAAAGAATACTTGACAAAGCCACCAGTTTTGACCCCACCATGAAAGGATAGATCCATTCGGCTATATATAGTGGCCACTAAAGAACCAATTGGATCAATGTTGGCGTAGGAGAACAAGGATCGAAAAGGGCAGGCCGTTTACTATTTAAGTAGACGGCCAAATGATGCCGAAACTAGATATTCACCAATTGAAAAGTTTTGTTTATCTTTGTATTTTTCACCAATTAAGTTACGGCATTACTTCATGTTTAATATTGTCCATGTAAGCCTCAGCCGATCTTATCAAGTATATTTTAACTTGGCCCATACTGAGAGGCTGAATTAGTAAATGAATGTTGGCATTGTCTGAATTTAATTTCAACTATACCTCAAAAGGCCGTGAAAGGTCAAGTCATGGTCGATTTTTTGGCCGATCACACAGCCAAATATATGAATTAGGACTCCCAAGAAATCGTCAATATATGCCACGTTAGCCTTCCTACTTGGAAACTAATGTTCGATGGCTCAAAAATAGACCAGTTGGCAGGTGCGGGAATCATCATCACAACTCCCATTGGCGAAAGGCTGGAGCTAGCATTCCAATTGGAATTCGAATGCAAAAATAATCAAGTTGAATATGAAGCCCTAATTCTTGGCTTAGATTTGCTATGTGAGGTCAGAGCCCAAAGGGTCGAGATTTTCGGTGATTCTCAATTGGTCATTAACCAAATTAACGGAACTTATAAGTGCACAAACGAAAATCTTCTTTTGTACATCATTATTGCTTGGAAGTTACTTCAATGTTTTGAAGAGGTCACACCAACTTTCATTCAGAGAGGGGAAAACACCGATGCTAATAGAATGGCAAAGTTGGCTTCTGGCTTAAGAGTCCCTGAATGGGTAGTGAAAAAGGTGGTTATTGTCCAAAAGTTATCATTACCGTTAGTAAGCGAATGGAAGCCTTGGGTAAGGGTTTATAATTTGCATCCTTACCTGGAAGATTCGTGCTTGCCGATAATTCAGTTAAGGATTGGAAGGTCAAACAAACGGCTTGTAACTATGCTATGATAAATGACGAATTATTTCGAAAAACCTACGACGGTGTATTGTTAAAATGCCCATCTGTGGGTGAAGCATTGAAAGTAATGGGCGAAGCCCATGAAGGCATATGCGAAGCACATCAAGTTGGAAGAAAATAATGAGGATACTGATTCGACGAAATGGTTATTATTGGCCGAAAATAACAGAACAGTGTATCAGATACACTCAGGGATGCAGACCTTGTCAATGACATGGCCCTATGCAACATGTTCCAGCCACATAATGGCACCCGATCATAAAGCCATAGCCTTTCCAAGGTTGGGCTATGGATTTAATTGGAAAGATCAGACCTCCATTGTCAAAAGGCCATAAGTTCATCATCACTGCAACTGACTATTTTACCAAATGGGTAGAGGCTAAACCCATGAAAGAGGTCAAACAAATAGATGTCATCGAGTTCATCCAAAAGCATATCATTAATTTGTTTGGGATCCCCGAGTCCATTACAGTGGACTAGGGGACAACATTTAATGCTGCTCCAAGTGAAGGCTTTTGCTGAAGAGTATCACATCAAAATTCTGAATTCATCACCATATTATGCACATGCGAATGGACAGGCAAAAGCGACAAACAAAATCCTAAAAAACATCATTAGAAAGACGATAGAGAACAATCCTAGGGCATGACATTTGAAGTTATCTGAAGCACTTTGGGTTTGCAGAAATTCCCCAAAGACCGAGACACAAGTGACCCTGTTTGCTTTAACCTATTGTCATGATGCAATGCTAACTATGGAAATAAAAGCGCCTTCCCTGAGAGCCGCATTTCAGAATAATTTACCTCTGGAAGAACTCATGGAGGCTATGCTCATGGAGTTGGAAGATCTGGAGAACGTTCGTTTAAAGGCTCTAGATGTGTTAAAACAGCACAAGGAACGCATTTCAAAGGCCTACAACCTAAAAGTAAGGCGTAAAGTTTTTGCCAAAGGAGATATAGTATAGAATGCAGTTCTACTGATTGGTGCGAGAGACGAAGACTTGGTAAATGGGGAACCAATTGGGAAGACGTGTACACTATGCACAAGGTACTAAAAGGTGGGGCTTACATCTTGAAGGATTTACATGGGAATATTGCGAAGTTGGCAATCAATGGCCGATATTTTAAAAAGTCCGTTCCCTACATAGGGGAATCCTACA
Source organism: Magnolia kwangsiensis (assembly GCA_037074715.1). Taxonomy (NCBI): domain Eukaryota; kingdom Viridiplantae; phylum Streptophyta; class Magnoliopsida; order Magnoliales; family Magnoliaceae; genus Magnolia; species Magnolia kwangsiensis. The sequence continues at coordinate 25,892,355 of CM073585.1, read as the reverse complement.
AGTTCGGAGAATAGAAGGCATAGGAAGAAAGGATTCTGCCAAGAAGTCCAGCTGAATCAGACAAATGCAAAGCTAGAACTTTTAATCCTAAAAGGGCGAAAGGGTCGAATACGACTTCATTCATTTAAATTTTTTTTATTTACTACATATATATATATATATATATAGAGAGAGAGAGAGAGAGAGAGAGAGAGAGAGAGAGAGAGAGAGACTTTTGCTAAGTCAATATAAAAAAAGGAGAAAAGTAAAAAATAAAAAATAAAAAAGTATATAGGCAAGGCCACAAGTGTCGCATTTATTGCTGCATGATGATGCACGGAAATTTTGAGACGAAAACTGTTACAGAGATGCGGCAATATCTTCTCCGTTGAGCACGTAGCAGTGTACTGCAAAAAGAACAAAAGGTAGAGACGCAGTTTGAAGATTTGACAACTGAGACACGCTACACGTGGACAACCATTAATATCATATCACGTTTCTCACCATCCTTTGCGAAATGACAAGAAACATGAGGTGGCAGTGTTTGTACCAAAATCTAGTAGATCAGATCAACAACATAGATTTTGTCACGTGGCATGTACGACATGCCAGCATGTCCAACTTGCCCGCCAAGTATCTAAAAAACATATAAAATCTTCGGATGCCACGTCAGCCAGACAATCTGCAGATGAGTATGAATAACCGTTATGGACGCATTAGCACTAAAGCACGTTCGACCGAGGCAAGCCACGATCGAGAGAAGGGTAACTATTTCCCAACTGGTTACATGGGGAAGTGCCACATGGGCCATCAATTATCTTCACTTTCTAGTAGGAGAAGCTATAAATAGCAGGAGCAAATATGAAGACGAGACCAAGAATCAAATCCTCAATCCAAGCACAAACCCCTTGCCAACACAATACCGATGATTATCTTAGCTAGAATCTTATCTTAGTTCATCCACTGCTTGTCAGTTGTGGACCATTAGGTTAGGAATAGCATCAGTCCGTCCCTGCGACCATGCCGGACCGACTCATAGTTTTAATCCAGTAGCTGTAATTCCCTTCCATATGTGCCTGTGTGCCAAATCTAAAGGAAGACTGTTAGCTCCAGGACCCATCCGCCTACGCTCATACGTTGGGCCGACATTAGCTGTTGTAATCATTGGTATTGCCATCGCCCCACTCACCAATACACTGCTGTTGTTGCTCTCAGCCAGGGTCAACGATCCTGCCTTAGTGGTAAGAGATTGTAACTGATCACGTTTGGAATCCACATCCATCTCCATCTACCTCCGCCCTCTCAATCATACAAGTGTTGTACCTTTACAAATCCTTGATTGACAAGGCAAAAGGAGCTCATTAGAGGGGGAGCCTCGGCCTCTGCAAGTTGCCTGGTAAAAAACAAGCGCAAGATTGTTGGCTGAATGGACAGTGGTCGATTGATCCAACACTTCTCTATCTCTACACCAGGGGTTAACGGTGATCACGGTTTGGATTAGACCCACACGGGTCCTAGCACACCCGTGCACAGCGAGACAAACACAAATCTGGAAGTATCACAAATTTGGGTTCATTAGGGATCATTGTTTCTTTGCTTTCAGATGTTTTCTTTTATGCACACAAGAGTACCCACCAGACCTTGCCAATTATTCCTCGTATTGAATGAAGCATCTATGTTAGATGGATCAGTACCTTGTAATAAGTGGTTTCCCATTCCTTGCTGCAAAAGGAAAGGGAGTCGGCTTGTTGCTGAGAAATCAATAACAGTGATCCCTAATGAACCCAAATTTGCAATACTTCCAGATGGGACCTTAAATAGCATCGCAAATCATGCGCTATCAAATCATGGACCATTACAAATTATGCGGATGGACCAGATTTAATATCTGGACCATATATTGGGGCCAAGTTGCTTTGATGGAAGATCAAGGTCATCCAATGGTCATAATTAGTGTTTTGGCCAAGATCAGTGACCAGACTTGACTGTGCAGTCTGGATGCATCCGCATATACAAATGGATGGTCCATATGTTCATGTATGGCTATTTTGGTTATTTCCTCCCTATTTCTTGAGTTTAATTATTCATTTTTTCCCCTTTTCTAAAGTTCCAGATTAGGTGTCAATTAGAGATCTTTAGACTCATGATTTACCTATATATATATAAAGCTTGGAATCAATCTTCTAAAGATTTATAATATATTCTAGCCCTGAAATAACAAGGTCCAGATTCACTGTATCTTTTTGTAAAGGTCTTTGAATATACCTCTAGATCAACTTATGAACTGGCTATGATGAATTAATGAATGTTTTTGTTTTCTTTTCATACGATGGGAATTGTTAATGAATGTTTTTGTTTTCGTTTCATACAATGGGAATTGTTAGTGAATGTTTTTGTTTTCTTTCCATACGATGGGAATTGTTAATGAATGTTTTTGTTTTCTCTTCATACAATGGGAATTGTTAGTGAATGTTTTTGTTTTCATTTCATACAATGGGAATTGTTAATCTTTTGGTGAGATGCCATTAGACGTGCCGTGTGATCAGATTGGGAAAGTGATTCTAACCAGTCGCATTTTAATCTGACCGCATCTCAACTAATAATGTATCTAGTATGCATGGGAAACTGATAGAATGCACCCTTGGAATATTGGTTTGATGCACCAGATTTGATATAAAAACTAGAGTATATATAACAAACATTCAATTTGTGGAGGTTTCATGGCATAGCTGAAGTACTAATTCTTATTCCAGCTGCAGATAATTTTTAACAAGAGAACTAATCACCTACGGGCAATGGAATGCAACTTGTGGTGCCATGCCATCTTCCCTGCTAACTTGCCACTTGTGTAGAATGTCCATACCATGAAAATGGTATGCTCCACCATGAATGTTACCTTGCACAAAAATCAAGCCAGCGCTCATCGGATGGGCCCCGCCGTTGAAACCAATGGACAACCAACGGTCTGACTCAACATACATGTGTGACTCACCTAGTTAGTGGATCAGCCTGATTTCCAACGGGTGTGATCTCTTTGTGAGGCCTATCATTTTCTTGGTACAAATGTCCTGCACAAGTCTCATGTTAGCAGGATAGATGGTACAGCAACAGAAGTGGTACCGTAGCCTGTTGGTGATTGGTTCTCTTTTACATGGCGGCATGGATTGTTTATAAGTGTGTTTCTTATGTTGCAATGATAAGTGAAGCCTGTTGTTTGTATCATGTATATGCTCTTGATGCTAAGTTGATTATGCTGAAGAAGAATTATTAGGCATGATGCTTCTGGGCGTGAATAGTGTCCTGATCTACCATATCTGTACAAGCGGGGTGATCCACTGTTGATATGCAAGTCTTCTAGAGGAAGATCTTAACCATCCACCTTTGGCCTTATTTTTTTGGCGACTGTTGCCACTTTTGTGTGCGTACCATCTATCTATGCCCCACTGATTTAGATGTTATTGTCATCTAATCATTGGGATTTTTGGGGCATACCCCCTTCTATGGCACTTCCCATCAGATCAGTTGTCTGGGACGCCAAACCATGGGCAAGCTTGTATGGTTGGGGTGCATCAGGGCTCTATTCACTTCCTGATGAATTAGGGCCAGTGTTCAAAGTATCAGTATCACTGCAAGTTTCGCTAGCTGGGGATATGGAAACAATATCGATATTGCCGATAATGTTGCTGATAATCAGAAATGCGGGGAAACATGGGGAAAACAGTGGAATTTTTCAATGAAACTTTAGGAGATGCTAAAATACACATATTTGCACATTTAAGAATAAAACAATTGCAAAAAGAATGTATACATAATAAGTTTCCATTTAATGGGGGCCTAAAAGCACATGCTATCCCATCTATTCATCAAACATTCCATCCAAACATCCATCGATATTCCAAAATATCAGCAGCACGATATTTCACCAAGAAATTGTCCACAATCGGAAAGGAAATGAAAGATCGTGGTCTCGATATCGTCCGTGTTGTGATAATGATAATATTGTGATATTATTGACATTGTTGTCGACAATTTGAACACTGCATGCAATCATGCTCCCATAAAATACATATATTTGCATATTTAAAAATAAAACAATTGCAAAAAGAATGCATACATAATAAATTTTCATTTAATGGGGGCCTAAAAGCACGTGCTGTTGTAAGAAATTAATCCAACCATCCTTTCCATCACATCTATTCATCCAACCTTCTATCCAAACATTTATCAATATTTTAGAATATCAACAACACATGATATTTCGCCAAGAAATTGTCGATAACTAGAAAGGAAACGAAAGATTGTGGTCTCGATATCATCCGTGTTGCTATAATGATAATATCGTGATATTATCGACATTGTTGTTGACAAATTGAACACTGCATACAACCATGCGCCCATAAAACATTTGAAATGATTTTTTTTATATAAAAAAATTTGGCGATATCGATACATTGGTGATATTATCGAAATTTCGCCGGTACATTGGTGATACAAGCAACACCTAGAATTTACACAGTTGAAAATATTGGCGGATGCATTGGCAATACAAGTGACACCTGGAATTTACCCAGTCGAAAATATTGGTGATCTCAATACATTGGTGATACGTAGAATTTCTGATACTAGTGTTTTATCAATATCGCCACTGGTGTTATTGGTATCACCGAGCTGGAGATAGGGATAATATCAGGGATACTTTGAACAATGATCAGGGCCCAATAACTCCTCTAACACTGATGCTGGTTTTTATGACCTATATAGTTAATTCCGGTTTTGCTTTTTGTAGGGGAAGCTTTGAGATTTTTGATGCGGTTCATCACAGTGTTTTCTGTGATAGGATTCAGGCTTATCGTCCAACAATTGTATCACATAAAGTTTGTGACTTTTCAAAAAGAATGCCTAAAATTTTACCATTTAGGTTACAACATCGTTCTGAAATATGGCCAAGGATCTTCCTTAAAGATTCTCCAGCTACTACTGACATTGCGCTCTATTTTTTCTCCGGGGAATTTAACAGGTCTGACTTTACCAATTGATTTGAATTCATTGTGAATTTTATTAATAGATAAAATGGTTGCTAATTTTGAAGTTGCGGCCCTGTTTTAGTTCCAAAGCAAAGTACATTCGTCTTGTGGAGCTGATTGAGAAGCATGATTTAGCAATGAGAAGTTGCTTGGATGGTGTGGAGTTATTGATATTTACGTCTAAGCAACTTCCCATGGATTCACAAAGTGAGTTCTTCAGTTGCCATGGTGCAATAGTCCTGTTTCTCTTCTTTTATTGCTTAAAGTCATTTTGCTCGGGAAGTGCATCCATGAAACTTGATATTAATCAAAGATCGCACCCATTTGTGTGCAAGTTTATGACATTACTTGTATTGGAGGACTTATTGACTTATCTAAGCAGATTAGAATCTGATCCCTTATGAAAGAAAAAATTCAAGTTCACCTATTCTTTTGAAAATTTCAGTGAATTTTTGAAGTTCTTGAAATTTTCAATTTACTTGATTGTTTATTCAATTGTTGCACATGAATGTTGACATGGTGTTCTTGGAAAATCGTAGTCTTTTTGTTTGTTCCTCATGTTTCAGCACCACTTTGGCTGTGGCTAAGGCTGAGCATGACTTCTACAATTGAAAATCAAGCAGCATACAGACAGATAGGCTGCTACTACAGAGTATTTGGGTATCATACATCATCAGATGTCTTTAGATTCTTTACATACTAGGACTTATCATTTCATGTTTCTTGTATTATCATATTGCTGCACAAGCATGCCATACCTGGCTCATTTTTGGTTCCCCTGCCCAACAGCTGCTATTCATTTTTGGTACAATTTACACATGTTTATTTACAAGTTATGAAGCCTTCACTCTTCACAGCCATGATGCATGTACCTCATCTTACTTGCCTATGTATATGTGCCACTCCTCCATGCCTTCCACTGCTCCTTGGATCTTTTGCTAGTTGGGAGTCTTGTCTTGAATAAGTATGTGGTGCCAAGATACAAAGGCAGGTGGATTGCTTCTCTCTGATTAGTTAAATCCAGAAGTTGATGAGATCCCCATGGGTAATCCATGAAACTGCAGTGTTGGTGTTGTAAGAGACTGCAAAGGTGCAATTAAGCTTGTGTTCTTTGGACATGTCAAAATGGGTGACTCAAACCAGGTTGAATTGGAGGCTATAAGGATCGGCCCGAGTCTCACTCAAAATTCTTTTTTAAGCTTTTAATCTTGAAAGTAACCCTTGTAATGCGTATAGGCATCTGGCTCGAGTTTCATTTTATTAATGAAATTAAAACCTTGGCTTTGACCCTCCCGGTTTATTTTAGGTACGTGTCTAGAGAAGTGAACTTCTTACCAGGTGTACTCGCCAAGAAGCTGCCAGGCTTTTGCTTGCTATTGCTAATGTTTATCCTTAATCTTAATTGATAGTTGTAAATTGGGACAATTTGAGAATGCCACTGGAATATTAATTAAAACTAAGAAAAATGTTGGAAGAGGCCTCCCGATACTGATCTGATGCTTTTGTCAGTTAGATTTTGACGGTGTTGCCCCTGGCTTCGTCTGTTGTGTTGGTGGAAGTCCTATAACATATCAGTACTGATAAGCAGGTTCATGTGTAGCATATTGGTACCAAAAGGCTTGCAGTAACTGATATGCACATATTATGGTGCTCCTTCCCTGACTTCGATCCATGTGGATTATCAAGTCACGCAACATATCAAGCGATTGATGTAATACGTATGGTAACAATAGGCTTAACACACACGGATTGATATCACCACTGATATTAATATACTAGTCTAATTGGACTTATGTGTACTGATAATTAACACTTTGACGTTGTACCTTTAAATTTATGGTACAGGACTTGCACCAATACAAATGACAAAACTAAGGGCAATACTACCAAAATTTATCCAACAAAAGCATCCGTAGCAGTACTGGTGGTAATTTCTGATATTTTCAGTCAAAGAGTTCTCCAGATTTTTAATTATTAAAGGGCAGTTTGATCAAACTTATTTTCAGCTTTTATCACTGAAATTTGATATTTTCATTGATTTCCACTGATTCAGATCATTTGGCAAATCCAACTTATCAAGTGCTTAAATTATTTTTCACTAAAAATATGGGTCTTTTGTTTCAGCTCCCCTCCCTTCACTTAATGGTGAAGGCTGAATGCTGAAAGTGGCGGTGCATTGAAATTTCTTTTCACTTTTTACTAAAATATTCCCAAAATTATTTCAAAATTACAATTCAGCTTTTTTAAGTTTTCACCACTTAAATTAATTTTCAGAGCTTATTTTTCAGTTTATCTAACGGTATTAGAGTTATTCTTGAAAGTGTCCCTAATAAATTTTGTCAGTGATCAGAAAAAAAAGGTCACCGTGCAATGATTACTGCTGTTACTAGTTTTGGCTGCATATTCTTTTTCTTTGTTTTTAATTTCAGAATTTAGCTACAAGGCCTCATGATTTCAACTTGAATAATGTTTGTTTAGTGAGGAAACTTGGGGCATTATCTGCTTTCTTGATTATGGTGAATTCATACACATGGACAACTACTGTACATACATCATGCATGATTCTCAACCCGAACTGTGTAGTGGGTCCTGCCATAGACGGGGCATATATACCATGAGGTTAATTGAACATTCCTTGTGTCTTATCAGTTGTTGAAATGAAATGTAGTCAATGTTCCAAACTTCCAAATTCCACAAGCAAATGTCCACGAATCAGAGGTTAGGATTATGCAGTCAATTGGATTTTGGGGCCATCTCTCAAAAATGGAGGGGGGCCAAGCTTTGGACTGCTTGGATTGAGGTAATTGCACGCCATGTGTGTAGCTGTTTGCAGACGTAGTATTGCTCAGCCTATGTAGCCAAAAGACTGCTTTGTCAATCTCTGAAGTGTTTTGCTTTTATGAATTAGTGGGCAGACTTTTCTACAAACAAATGGATTTGCTGTATGATCCTGTTCTTCTAATACTTACAAGAAAAGGAAAAAAGAACAAATTTCCTCATGCTGCTGCTTGCATCCTCAACTGCAAAATCCAAAAGTTCTGCAATAGCTTCCCAACATGCTTTATTTCTTGTAGTATCGTGTGTGGGTGTTTTTTACTATGATTTTGATGTTTTTGTGATTGATGACAGGACTAAATATGCAGATTTACCTGTGGGGAGTATTCATCCGTAGCAAAGATGCCAAAGCAACTTCCCATGCACAGGGACCACCTTTACCTACACGTATTTCTTATACGTGGAATCTACAGGATTTTGATCTTCTACTTGAAGATGGCACTCGGAGCCAAGCAGACATTTCTTCTGACAGTAATGCCAAAGAAGTGGATATGGAAATTGACATGATAGGGGGTAAGGATGTTGGAAGAATAGACATACCTGTTCCAAAACCTGTTGCTCTTAAAAGTTGCACATCATTGACCGCACATTTGAATGATCATGGACCTTCATCTCCTAGAAATGGACCAACCAATTTGGTGGGTCCCTCTGAAATCAAGCGGGAGATTCCCACCACCACTGCCAATGGAATGGAGCAGGATGGACTGTCTTTTCCTGATGTTCCTCCAGGCTTTTCAAACACAGTTGCAATTGAAGCTGCCAAGGAGAAGCCCTTGGTTGGGTTTGGTACCAAGAAACTGAATCATGTGAGGACTATGGATGTTACACCTTGTTTCAACAAGCTGTGTGATTTGAAAGATGATCGCTGCCTGCCTGAGGCCATGGACTATAGAGACAAAAAGGCTGTCAAGGGGAGCACTAAGGTCCAAAGCCCCTCAAAGCCTGCCACCCCGAGAGCTACAGATGTTCCTCCTGGGTTCACTAAGCTGTTTGATTCGAATGATGAATATCAATCATCTCAGGCCACCCTTAGGAAGGGAAAAGTAGTTATGGGGAGCACTGAAGTACGAAGCCCACCCTCAGGAAGAGACACCACAAGGGTTGAACCTGCATCTTCTGGAGAATTCTTGGGTAACCCAATTCATGAAAACCCCACTCTTCAGAGTCTGAAGGATCATCCAGAACTGCAGTTTGACTCTATGATTACTAGTTACCTTAAGCTTTTCCCCGAGGATATCAAGGAGGAAACAGCTAGAGTTGGTTCTCCAGGTAAATGCACTGAGATGCAGCACCTCCTCCCTGTGAATGGGGACATGCTTGCCCTCAGTCTCTCAAGGTCCCAGTACTTGAAAGATGGGAATAATTGGATCACGGAATTGTCGAATGAATGTCTGAAGCAAGAGGGTGACACCAAGGAGCTGCAACTGAGTCTTTGAATAGGAGCTATGGATATACCACTACTTACCATCACTAACATCTAGAGAGGTACACGATTTCCTGGAAATCTGTATGTACAGCTTCTTGTCTCAATATGTGCAGAAATTAACAGGTAGGATTGAAACCCAGGATGTGAATTTGATGGCTGTTCCTGGGTGTCTAGGAAATTACAGTTTGTATTCCTGACAGTGGGCCCCTGGTGGAATATGTGAGCATGTACAGTTCATGACATAGTTCGACTCGCTGCATTTGTTTTTCTTATTTTTTCTTGTTGCCTGTTTGAAATTTTTCTCTCAAATGGGCCTCTAGTTTGAGGTACCATCTCATGCGATTCATAGAAGTAATTCAAGGAGAGTTTACCTTTCAACTATGTGTGTGTGTGTGTGTGTGTGTGTGTGTGTGCACGGGCGCTCGGAACGCTCACCTGCGAACCAGTTCGCATTGACTACCTACAAACTTTTTTGAGAACTCATCATATGTGATGAGTCTCGAAAATCTGAACGGTCCACATGAAGTAGAACCTCATGAAACCACCTGGTACCAATTTTTACTTTGAACCAAAACTTCAGTGGGCCATAAAAAATGCAAACAGTTTCTTTCCTTAATTTGCATTTCTCTTTGCTATTGCCCACCAGAATCTTAGATCAGGGTGAAAATTCACCTCTTGGATTCACGTGTGCAAAGGTGCGCATGTGCGTAGGTGAGCATGCCTCTCTCTCTCTCTCTCTCTCTCTCTCTCTCTCTCTCTATATATATATATATATATATATATATATATATATATATACACACACACACACACACACACACTTGGTTGAGTCGACTGAGTCACTTGCCCAGTCAACGGATTGCTGAAAAAATGACGTGCTTATGAGAGAATTCGAATGATTATCTCCACCTAGGAATGACAGTCTCTTCCAGTGCACCATTTACATTTCACGGCAATTTGTTTTTCATTTGGATATTCTAATACTTCTTCACCTACTAAAATATTTAAGATTTTATTACTATCTAGATACTTTAAATTTGATTATTAAAATATCTGACTCAAGTGCATATTTATTATACTAGAAAAGGTCTGATCATTGTCCATCACGTCGGACCTTTTGATAGCCCATCCTCACAGAAATTATTTTGATTGGATGATGCTAACTGTCTGAGCAATAGCTTGGAAAGTGGATGGTATTCATTATATACCATTAAGGGTCATTGATTTGAGTGTGATATCTTAAATGTCAGTTGCATTGAATGCAAGAGTCATCTGTGGTGTGGTCCATTTGATCGTTGGATCTGCCCCAATTTTGTCTTGATTCCTTAAAATAATCTGAGAAAAGGGATAGACGGTTTGGATGTACAGATACATCACGGTGGCCAGCCCATAGAACTGCCCGTTCGGAGCTAGGGACGGTCGGGGGTAGTATGCAATCCGCATTCTATACACACACACACACACACACACACAAGAAAAGGTTCTATGCCGTCGAGCTCATGGGAACTCTCCATGAGGTCAAGCTGTGTGGGCCCCACCATGATGTATGTCGAACATCAACACCGTGCATTTGATGGGTCTCCTTTAAATTATGGGATATCCAAAAAATCAACTGTATACGGAGCTCAATGGGCCACATCATCTAAAATCATGTGAAGATATGCTTAAAACATATAAAAGCAATTGGTGGGGCTCACCTGAAATTTGGATGTATCTGAAACTTGGTTTGACCCCTCATCCACGTGGTACACACATAATGGATGGGCTGGATTTGTGAACCACATCTCGATGGGCCCAAAAAATGATTATGAATGTTTTAATGGAGGGTAACCCGTCTCAAGTTTTGTATGTGGTGTGGCCCACACAAGTCACAGATTGACTTGATTTTTAAGCCTTAGGCCCACTATAGAATGGTGCATCTGATTGATGGGGTGGATGTTCGACATACATCATGGTGGGGCCCACACAGCTCGACCTCATGGGTAGGAACCATTCTTGGCAAATTTTGGATTTCACAAGTGGGACACATCTTGATGTATATATTTAGGGCCTGTTTGGGTAGTGGGATTAGAAGGTATTAGGTGGGATGGGATTCAAAAAATATAATATAACGCCTTGAAAATTGGAGGTCGAGCAGAAGCCTAACTCCCGAGTTCCAATATATCACTTATGTAACATAAATAATGAAGATTATATGTTGTCAGTATTAGTACTTTAAACATGAGTGAGATTATGCCAAATCAACATATCATACTCCAGAGAGTTAAATTGCACAAGCGGAAGACTGTGATAAATATATAAGGCATACAAGTGATTATAAGTCCCCAGAGTATAAATGTCGCCAGGTTAAATAAATACAGTAAAATTTCAAAATATACAAAATGGTAAATTGTAATATCGTCTAATCATATCCCTGTAGCCCCAGTGGTGTAACTCCAGATCTACATAGACCCGCCAGAGAGTTGCATGTAGGAGAACTCCTTATTATCATAAACATTCGGCTTCGCTTCGAAAGCATTGTCCTCATCTGCAGCTAAAACAGAGTCTAATTGGTGTTTAAAACAGTCCCAGAACGTAAGAGTGAGTAATCAACTCAATGGAGCTATAAAGCAAAGGTTAACATGTTATTAATTCAGTCAAAAAGTAATGATAAAGCAGTACAACACTCATGTCCTAAGTACTTTTATTAATGCAAAGATGATATGTGATAATGATTTATGCCCTTGTCTGCACTCCCTCTGCGACATACAACACTCCCTCCGTGCTCAACTCCAACGCCAAAGGGACATGCAATACGATGCATGTGTGTGATTAACCCAGTTCTTAATTATACCTCTTCATACAACAGTATTAGGAAGCTAAGGTACCTCCCTTTATATCATTGACCCAACATTGATCCATTTAGGGTCGTCAATTCTAGTAGTCACATACGATAGATAGTTCCAGGTCGCTACGGAGAGACTTGTCACCTCAGCGCAGGTCTGGTTTATACTCTAGTTTACTACGGAAAGGCTCGTCACCTCAACGTAGACCTAGTGTATACTCGAGGTCACTACGGACTCGTCACCTGATTGTAGGCTGATAGCTCGAATACAGTGTCTCATACCACCGTATTCGGCTCACGAGTCTGGGTTGCTTATTGGACACTACGGGGAGGCTCGTCACCCCAGTGTAGGCCGACAACTCGACCATGGTGTCCCATACCACCATGCCCGGCTCATGAGTCTTAGCGTATTGAGGTACCAAGGTTTAACGAGCTTTGTACTGGTAAGTTGGTACCTTAGATTCAAACAGTAGCATCCATACATGGTAAACATATAATAGGTCAATTGGCTTACTTGACAAGCTCAGTTAGTACGAGCATACGTTAACTTGGTTGACATAGAGCGCGTAAGCACTCGACGTGGCCTAACCACTGTCGACAAATCTCCGTACGACTCGAATTCCCCGAACGCATCTGATGTAGTGAAAGTAGTTCCGTCACTTAATCGGGAACCATTACCGATTGCCTGGACTATGTCATAGTCCCAATAACACTCCAACTAATAGTATTCACATGTGATAATCAAAGACAACACGTGACGACTAAGACTAAATATAAATCTTACTTGAGTATTTCGACAAAACACATACCACACATGGTTACCATACATAAGCATTTTATCCATAAATCACACAGTAGTAAGATAGGTTACATAAAGGAAACTGTAACCATAGATAAGGGAATTGAGAATCCTATCTCAACACCCTCATTACATACATTTAAACAAGCATGTTCTCATTCAGGCATTTTATCAAATACTTAAACTATACATATTACATACATGTAATAAATTAGTTAAAACACATATATTAGCAAATCCTTTCACAAAGGTGTTTCCATGCATACAACAATCATGTAATTGCAATCAATAATCATGGCAAACACAAATCATAATTCCATATTCATTCAAACATTTCAACAAACACTTAGAATGTATTAAAATCAACATAGTTTACATATATGTGTAATATACAGGAAACATCGTATCTAAGCATATGTGACAACAATTAAGTCAGTCATAAATCATTACTAACATTGAAAGCCTTGAAAACCATAACCTAAACATTTATAGTCTACACCTTTCGCCGATAGACTCATAACGAACTCAGTTTAAATACTAAGTCTTTGTCTACAGCACGATGGCAACTTATAACATGAAATAGGTTAGTTATTTCGCCATTTACTCTATTTGAATCCCTAAAATGGATTAGAGTTAGGATTTCTTACCCACCAACGGAATTCGTATCATCGGAATAGTGATACGGGAAAGCTGATTCAACATGTGCAACGGTAGGAACGAAGCCTAGCAACTATCTCTCACTCTCACTCTCTCTCTCTCTCTCTCTCTCTCTCTCTCTCTCTCTCTCTCTTCTCGTCACTCTTTGCTTCTCCTTTCTCTCTCCTTTCCCCTAGTGTTTAGAAAATTCGTGTGGTAAGGGAGAGAGAGGGTTTAAGGCCCTTATATAGGCCCAGAACTGATGAGAATGGCCTCAGGGCCATGGTATACTTAAGTTATAGCCAAAAGTTGGGTGTCTCGATCCAACAGAGCACATCTGGAGGCCCCTTTTCTGCATACAGTCAGGAGTAAGCTCCCAGACATTGGATCTAGGTCAAGTTAAGATCTCGGTCCGATTGGATTAGTGGATCGGCCGCAGGGGACCTGTTTCAATTCAACGATCGCCGATACTCGATCAGGGCCACAAGTACACTAACATGTGTTGAAAATTTTTCTTGATCCAAGGGTGTAGTTGGGTCAGATTCTGACGGTATGAATCCTTAGATTTGACCTGTAAGCAAACGAATCAATTCACTTAAGCTTCAGTTCATTTTTTAAAGATATTCGCGTTTCTCACACACTTCGCTCTGGGCTCAAGTTGTACGTTTCGGGATATCATTTGGACTGAATTTCCGAGATGGTTGTCAAGTCCAGCAAGGCGGTCATAACTGTATAGTTATGGGGTAATCGGACTTTCGACACGTGGTCTAGGTCCGATACGGAGTTTCAATGTGCTCCCGTGAGCAACTGGGCTTTGAGATTGATTTTAGGTTTTTAAGTACTGTAGCGTTAGCAATTTTACTAGTTTTAGGTCTTGCAGTTCGTATTTGAAGTGATTCGAGCTAATTTCACAATTAATTTAGTTTAGTACTTAACTAAATTTCACCATAATTACGACAGGATAAGGTTCTAAGGTAGGAGAAGTTGATATTTCCAAATAACCTATTCATTTTGTGAGATTCCATAAGGTTAATGGTCAAAAGTCCATTTGATTTATGTATTTAATATTTACAGTAAGTTTTAGTTTAAGTATTGTTCTTTATTATTTAAACTTTAGAATTTGTGTCTAATGTGAAAGTACTTAGAAAAATTTGAAGAACATGGTGGTGAAAGTTGAGATTTTGAAAGAAATGGGTCGAAGAGGGGATTTGGGGACTTCGAGATTGAGTTCCAAGAAGTCAGTAAGGTTTTATAATCGACCCATTGCCTAAGAACATCTATCCCAAGTTGGCAAAAATCCGAATGTTACACATAATTATTACCCATGGCAGGGATTGTCCCCTGTTGCCATGAGATAAGATTAATACCATGCTTTGTTGGTAATATGGTGGTACATTGAATGGATATACCCAACATCATTTAAAATTACTGAGAATAACACACAAGTGTTATATCTAAACTGTTCATTTGTTTTGTAACCTCATTTTATAGCGTGGGCCTAAAAATGAGGTAGATCCAAAACTTGTGGCCCCAAAGAAGTTTTCAATGGTAAGTATTCAATCCCCGTTGCTTTCTATGGTGAGGTCCACTTGAGCTTTAGATTTACCTGATTTTTTGGCCCATCCTCTTAAATAATCTTGATAAATGGGTGGACGGTGTGGATATAGCCCACAAATCATGGTGGGACCTACATAACTTGCTAACATTGAGTGGAATTGGCACGGGACCAGTGCAATTCCATTTAATTTAATTCGAAGCTTTTCCATTCTTCCCAAATAAGGATTGGAATTGGCACAAAATCGGATGAATCCCATCCCGCCTAATCCCTTCTAATCCCACTGCCCAAACAAGCCCTTAATCTCTTCCATTCACCGACTTCTCCATGTCATTTTAGGATATGAGACTAAATATGAGGTAAATTTGAGTCTCTAGTGGGCCGCACGGAGGGAAATAAAATCCTACTGTTGAAAACGTACAAGGCCTGGTGTGGGGTCGCTGTTTATCAAAACCAGTCCCATCAGGCCCATTGGGCTCCACTAGAGCTGGCCTATGCGGTGAATGAAGTATATCATCCTTGTGGGGGGCACTTTGATGGTGTGACCAAAACCAAATGTATATATAATAAAGGAAATTGAGACATCCGGTCAGCGTATTGGGCGGGCGGACGCACACTTAGGGTGTGGAGTGGAGCCCACACATGAGATCCCTCATGTTGTATGTGTTTCATCCGTATTGCCCATCTGGTAGCCAAAAATGAGATAGGGCCCCACCCCTGGAAAAAAGTGGGGAGAATGATATCCACCGTTGCAACCTTTATGTGGCCCACCGTGTGGATTATATGTCATTTAATGGTGGCACAGACAACACATGACCTGTACTCTAGCCAAGTGTGGCCAAGATGAAGGGAAGTCACAACTATCGACTTGATTCAAAGTATTTAGGGGCCACACAAGGGGACCCACTGCACACACGGTCCAATAGGGCTCACCTTGTGGGGCCACCCTGATGTATCTATTTGATCCATGCCACAGGATCATGCCACCCATCTGATCCTCCAATACATTTTAGAATGGGGCCCAAAAATGAGGTCAATCTATATCTCAGGTGGGTCACACCTCAAGGAAGAGAGGGACAATGGTGTCCACCGTTGAGACCTTTCCAGGACCCACCGTGATGTCTGTATTTTATCCACGACCCATCATGATGTATCTATTTTATCAATACCATACATATGTTTTCCATATCAATTTAGGTCATGAGCCCATAGATGAGGCCGATCAGACCCTCAAGTGGGCCACACCAAAATATGGCCATTCGATGTCTCCATTGGAACCTTCCTAGGAACCAATATAAAGTTTAATTGCGACACACACCCTTAATGGGACCCACTGTAGACCCCTACCCAGTACATGTATTGCGTAGTCGGGCTGCCCATCTACATGACAACCCATGATAAGTGTGGCCCACAGTAGCCCCCACCTTGGTTTATGCATGTTACATCCACCATGTTCTTTCATTACTAGCTCATGTATAGGGCATGTTTGAGATCCTAATAGGCTGCCTTGTGAGCCTTGCTATAGGGCGTTATGCTCCCCACCTTATTGTCATTTAAGGGAACCACCACGATTGTCGATGAACCCCACATGTTGGGCCTTTCTAGGTTGTTATGAGCATGCTTAGGTTGTAATTAGAGACTATGACTGACATCCATATTAGACTATTTATGTGCCCACATGGCTCGCTATGAGTGGGCCTTTCGACTATAGTCTCACCTATGTAGGAGCATGTGGGGGCCCATTAGGAGTAGATTCAAGTGGATCCTACCTAGTCATATTCATATTAGATTTGTTGAGCCCATAATGATTTTATTTGCAATCCAACTTAATCGTGGGTCCTCTTTAGCGAATAAATGATACTCACACCATGGGTTGCCTTGTTGTTCATGTTGTGGTTGCCCATTAGGCTTTCCTGAATTTATATATAGTGGTCATACCATGAGCCAACCATATGATTTGTGTCATGTTTCCACCATTGAACTACCGTTTGGGTTCCACACATTGCACGTATTGAGCCCATCATAGGCCTATTTTTGTTAGTTGCGAGCTACCCTCTTGGGCCTTGCTTAGGGATAGTTGTAGGGCCCACTTTGATTACCATTTTGGGCCCACTATGATTGTTTGTGGATCCTACAATTTTTTACCCCATTTCGGGCCTACTATGATTGTTTGTGGATCCTACAATTTGTTACCCCATTTGGATGTCGATAGTTGTATGTTTTGGCTGCTTAAGTATGGGCTTGCTGAGTGGGCCCATTAACTTGAAAGATCACTTAAGTATAGTCATATGGGCCTCAATAAACTTAGTTTCCAAGTAGGTTCTACTCGTTATGAATGATGAATTCCCATTACCATGTAGTGCGATATTTTACATGTGTATTGGTACAATACTTCCTTGATAATTTATGTAGTATTACCTGAGTGATTTATGCAATGTTTACGCTTATGATTGCTATAACACTTCCATTATACTGATATAGTACTTTCTTTATATTGATGCGACACTATTTTATGTTAGACGTAGCATTGCTTTTACATTCGAGTTAATATTGTTTTATATTGATTTAGCCTTGCTTTATGCTTGATATAGTATTACACACCTCATGTATAGGGTTATGATCGTATGTTATCATATCTCATTCGCATTATGTGTGCATGACTTGTATGATGACTAATTCATGATTTTTTGCTTGCCTATGCGTGGCAAGGCGCATTGACGACATTACAACTTTGGGCATTTTCAGGGGACCCATAAGAGATGGGGTTGCTTTGCATGCATGCACGACTCGCATGACATGGTTGCATGACTTGGATGATGGTCTCATGCATTCATGCATTGCATGATGCATTTGCATTTACATCTTAGCAACATCAGGGTTGTGGCCACCACAGGATTACCGTGGTTGGCAGCTTGAGTATGGACAGAAATTTGGCTA
This sequence comes from Magnolia kwangsiensis, assembly GCA_037074715.1. Classification (NCBI taxonomy): domain Eukaryota; kingdom Viridiplantae; phylum Streptophyta; class Magnoliopsida; order Magnoliales; family Magnoliaceae; genus Magnolia; species Magnolia kwangsiensis. Next base: position 25,874,340 of record CM073585.1, on the reverse strand, counting down.
CGTTTACAGGGCAAGTAGGATGTCCTTAGGTGAAAGTTCTTAAACCCTGTGGGCCAATAGAATACTCTAACGTTGAGACTGAATGGATAACATGAGTGCCCGAGTACTAAATACCAGTAAGTCGCGTCTCTCACTATTGAAAATAGTGATGACGACCGCTTGAGTTGAAGTACGAATATGCCAATATGTCCTAGAGGGGGGGTGAATAGGATTTTTTAAAGTTTTATAGTGTATTTAAAAATCTTATTGCACTAATCCTATCAGATATACAATTTACAGGATTACTCAAATGTAACTCTACTGGCTTCCAAGCCTAGTAGAGGATCCAATCACAAACTTCTTAAAAGATAAACAAGTTGCATGTAAGATTGTGATGGATATGACTGTGTGTGTATATGAGGTGTGATCTTAGACAATCAGATATAAAAGCATGTAAGGAATATCACACAAATGAAAAACAATAACAATCTCAAACACAGTCATTTTTATAGTGGTTCGACTACTTGTCTACTCCACTCCCGGTTGTCGCACTCAACCCTTGAGTGTACTGAATTTCACTACGGAGGTTTCCCAGGGTTCACCTCAAACCTAAGGTTTTAAATCAGGTTCACCTTCAACCTTTACACGGAGGTTTCTACTCGGTTCACCTCTAACCCTGGAGTTTTACTGGTGCACTCTTAACCAGATGTTTATACCCACATAGAGCAAGGGTCCACATAACGCACCCGGATGTTTATGCTCTCCAAGAGCAAGGGTCTACATAACGCACCCACAACGTACACTCCCGCTGGAGGCCTCCTATGAGGACTTCAAAGGGTGAGCAACACTTAAAATTCAATCCTAGAAAGGAATGATCACAAGTGTCCTCTGGACTCTAGATACTTACAAATAAGTTGATGAGTCCCATTCAGCGCAATGATGAAGATCTCTTCCTTGTTGTTAAAGAATCTTCAGCTCCCTTAATCCGCAACACATAAGATGTACTAGTACTTGGCTTCGGGTTAGGTCAAGGTTAGGACGAAAATCCATTCTCTTAGAATTTTTCTATAAGGAAGATAGAGTGATTCCCGTCATCTATTCATTCAAGGCATCCCAGCTTAATGATATGCTGTTAAGATAGTTGTTGAATGATCCTTGAATGCGAAAGTTCATTTCCCAATCCACTCTATTGAATGTCAATGAATGAGAGTGGATTGGAAGATGAACTCCCGTAAGAGAAAGGGCTTTGGGTATATGATCTAAAAGTAAAACACACAAAAGCACTCTCTTCTTTCTCTACTAGCAATATGGACAATCTCTCTTTATATAGGCAAAAGGTTCCAACGGATATAAAACGGTCATATTTATGATAGAGTTCGATATCATCGAGCGTATACTCTCGATGGGATCGACTGTCCACTCGATAACACAAACTCAAATGTCATACGCTTTTGAAACCTATTGCCAGCTGGTCAATGGGATCGATACTGGTGTTGATTCGTCGAATTTCGAACTCCGATTCCATCAATACTGGGATCGATATATCGACATTTGAAAAATGAGAGAGACTAGCCTTGAAATATTTCAAGTTTTTTAGGATATGATCGGGAAACAATCGATGTCATCGAAATTTGAATATCGATGATATCGGGACCTTGTCGATGGGATCAATAAATCGTATAGATTTACCTATAAGCACACTGGACAGTTTGTGTCCGGTCTCGATCCAATCGACTAGACCTCGATAGCATCGACATAAGAATATCGATTCCTCGAGTGGCCCCCGATCAAAGTTAAAAACATCCTGAAATATTTGCTTGAAGAAATTCGTGCCCATTATCGATATGATCGACGGCCTTCCGATATGATCGATATTTGAATTCAGATTAAATCAGAAAAGGCATCGATATATTGAAGCACATAGTAATTTTCTTTAAGAAAACAGGGACGCTGAAAATCTGCCTGTCGATATTATCGAGCCACTTCCGATGAGCTTGATATTTGAATATCAATGATATCGATAGGTGTATCAATATATCAATAAATCCGTTCAGATGAGTATGCAGTTGCTAGACACTTTTAGTCCTCTTATCGATAGTATCGATAAAGGGTCGAGGACATCGACAGCGCAGGTTGATCATATCGAAATGTGTATCGATATAATCGACAGGGCAAGCAAACTTAGAGATTTTTTGATGTTTGAAAAAGTTCACTTACCCAAAAACCCTCATATGTTCTAAGTTATTTTTAAGGGTTTTAATCACCTGGTGTTTTGGGACATGGGATGTGAGGCTATGATTTACCTATGACGAGCTTCCACACATTCGGTTGAGGCAGGCACTTGAATTGTTCTTCCTGTGAGGCTCTATAGTCCAACTGACTCAACACACATGCTAATTGACAAACCAGAGCACTAGTAGGTGCACTTTCAACTGTGTTGTGGTTAGTTGGAATGGGGTGTGATCTTACTCGCTCAGGTGAAGGGGGCTATATGCTAGGTTAAGTCTGACTAGCTCGTGAAATGGGTCGTTATTGGTGAGTCGAGTGAGAATTGACATACCACTAATGAGGTGGAAAGTGAGGTCTCTTCCACTTGCTGTGTAATGCGCGCGATGGGGCAGCAGGCCAGTGTCAAAGTGTACTAGCCCTAATGATTCTAGATGAGAATTGTATTGAGATGTAGATTAGACATCAGGATTTGCATATTACATTACATCCTCAACATATGACATTTGACCCAGTATGTCTTTGCATCTCATAACCTGGATAAGGTTGATGATATTTATGGACTTGCCAGGATTTGCATATTGCAATACATCCTTGGCATATGACATTTGACCTAGTATGTCTTTGCATCACATAGCCTGGATAGGACTGATGATATTTATGGAATTGTTAGGATTTGCATATTGCATTGCATCCTTTACATATAAGTTTTGGCCTAGTATGTGTTTGCATCGCATAGTCTGGATAGGGTTGATGGTATTTATGGACTTGCCAGTTTGGCCTCCATCATTCCGCTTACTCTGACATTTGTTTGCTTAGCAATGCATTGCGCGCACACACACACACACACACACTCTAAGCTTCATAATAAGCTTATGCATGTTCGTTATGTAAAAGTTATTCTAAATCGCAGCAGCATTGAGGCAAGAGCATGTGCCCGATCCTTTGGATTTTTGTTATATCATGTATTTTTCTTTCAGCACTGTACTTAAAGATTATATTAGTGGATATGTAGTGATGATGTTTCATGACTTGGGTACACTTGCGGTTATACTCCTTTAAAAAAATAAATCGTCCTGAAAATCCTCCTTATAGGATCCTATGATCGGAACCTAACGCATGGGAGCTAAGAGTCGAGAATGGGGTACTATGGAGGCTATCGGCACCAAATTCGACGATCGGGAATTTAGTGATTCCGGTTCTCAAGTTTGAAGCGTAACATTAAATATCTATAAATTTTTGTATTAAATATGGAGAGGAGTCAAGTAAAAATTCTTTACCCAACCCAACTAGCAATTGAGTTAAATTGAACTTTTTTTTTTTTCTAGGTTTTTGAACTATAATCGATACTGTGGGGATTGAATATTGTAAGGTATATTGAACAATGACGTGATTAATCAATGTAGGAAGGCTTAAAACAAGGGATTGGGAGCAAATGAATGTTTTGGCCACTCCGAGATTAACAATGATCCAAATAAGCCCTTTTAATTTAGAGTTTTGAAAATAAGTACTTAAAAACTTTATATTATAAATCTAATTAAATTTTATAAATTTTGAATATAATGAATAATTACATTTTTTTAGGTAATCTTTACTTGAACATGATGCCTCAATATTGAAACAAAGTATGTCTACTACTTAACTAGAGGCTAAAACATGGTTTTAAGACTAAGATGATTCAAAAGCAACAATTCGAGTCAACTCGGACTTAATCCGACTTAACCTAGCTTGGTTCAGTTTCATGCCATGAGTCACCGTGAAGATGAGTTGACTAATTCGAACCTTGACTTAGGCGAGTTATGACTCAATTGAAGGTTAAATGAGTCGGGTCAAAGTCATTAAGTCATTTAAGCCATGGGCTCATACCTAATACAATTAAAATGTAGTCAAGTGTTACTTTTTAATTAAATAAAATCTCTACTATATATAAGACAAGCAACTTTCGGACATTTTTTCCCTTGCTATTAATTTTATAGGATGAAAAATGGAAAATATTCAATGGATATAGGAAAACATTTTAAATAACTTCAAGTGTATTTTGAAAAGTGGAAAATGTAAATTTTATCTAACATTTGGTTCAAATTTAATCTCAAAAAGCCTGTTGTGACTTAGATTTTGTAGGACCCCGTTTATTCCGTACAACTTTCTATGCTTATGTACACGATGATCGATGCTCATATCTAAACCTGAATTGGCCGTTCATAGTACACACCCAACTGATTGGAACCCCAAGACCTTGAAACCTATTTCATATCAATTGCCCCATCACCGCGATTGTGGAGGTACAACCTGTGCGTTTGTACGATACTCCGTTAGTGAGATACACTGTGAAGAATCATTGTTGTATCAAGTGCATATGGCGCCATGTACTCCATTCCACACAAATGCACAACACATGCCATGCACATATGTACATGCCACACATGGGTGAGAGAATCTCTACCCATGTGTGTGATGTCACACACCCATACCTCTCCTCTCTCATGTGCATGCAAAGTCAACTTCTCTCCATTCCATACCCTATGTATGACATCATCACACCATGCCATCCCATGCTCCTTTAATCCACCATTAATTACAAATCATGAATTAATTGTCATAATCCTAATATAAGCTAACAAAGATCACATTAATTGAATCTAACCACATTTTAACAATTTCTCTACAAATAGTTCTTCATCCCTTAGCATTTCACCATTTTTCTATAGGAGAGAGAGAGAGAGAGAGAGAGAGAGAGAGAGAGAGAGAGAGAGAGAGAGAGAGAGAGAGAGAGAGAGGGGAGTGATCTTGGTGGGCCATCAACTCCATCAATCCCATCCCTTCCATCCATCTCAACCATCCATCTAGTCCATTAAGGTGAGTACTCCCTCCCCACTTATTTCTACTTTTGTTTTCATTGTGTTTATGGATGGTGAATATGGTACTCTAATGTTAGGAATGGTGTGGATGATGAAGATAGTATGATTGATGGTGAAGATAATTGCAATAATGATGATGATGCTATTAATGGTGTGGATGCATAGGAGAAAACATATAAAATCAATTTATTATAGAGTTCATGTAGGACCCATTGATAGTGAGCCCCACCAAAATGTTAGTATAACATCCAAATCATCCAAGCATTGGCCCATTAGGCTGGCCAAACTCACACACACACCCATGCACACAGGTGTACCTATAATAAAATAAAATAAAATAAAATAAAACAAAATAAAAGGGGAGAGACGCTGCTGCCAGCGAACAACGTCCCAGCTGCTTGATCAAAGGGGCATGGGCTGCGGGCCCACAACAGGCCCCACTTATGATGAATAAATTTAATCCACGCCATCCATCCGATTCCCAAGCTCATTTTAGGCACTGAGTTGAAAAATAAAGTGAATCCAAATCTCTGGTAGGCCACACCATCAAATGGATTATTTTAATAATGACAGACAATTAGGGCCCACTATGATGTTTCTATGCATCAAAACGTATTGAATATTGAGCTTGTTACATCTGTCCCGGGCCATAGAACCCAACAGACGGACTGGATCGTCCTGTTGTGGGCCCCATATTTGAAAAACCACCAAAAAATAAAAAAATAAAAAACAACATCACCTGGACGTTATTGCTGTCATCATCTAGATGATGCTGTAGCAAGCAGCGTCCTGGTACTGGACGCCAAAGGGAAGTGGGCCCCACCACAGGCCCCACCATGATGTATGCGAGCGTCTACACCATGCATTTGATGGGTCCCCTTTGGAAAGCGGGATGCCCCAAAAATCGGTCGTACACAGAATTTAGGTGGCCTACACCATCAAAATAATAATAATAATAATAATAAAATGAGAAGATTACATTGATATTAGGGAGTTCTATGGGTCTGATCATGAGGAATATGTTATATCCAAACCGTCCATCCATTTTGCGAGTTGTCTGAAGGCTTGAGAAGAAAAATAAGACAGATCTAACTATCAAGTGTCCATGCTACAAAAAGCAACGGGGGATTGAACGTCTACCATTGGAACCCTTTTTGGGTCACAGAAGTTTTGGATCAATATGAAACTTGTTTTTCCTCTTAATTCAGGTCATTGTGACCTTATGAACAGATTGGATGAAAAATAGACGTTATGGTAGGTCTTGTGAATTGTTTAATGGTGAAATCATTATATTCACTCCTATTTGTGGTAAGGTCCAAATAATCTTTGGATAATTCTCTAAAATGATCTCTAAATATAGATTAATAGTGTAGATATAATAAATACATCACTCTAGGATCCATGTAACTTTGATCACCTTGAACCATTTGTACAACTCGGAGTGAGCCCAAGCATATAAAAACACTTGCCACCGTCCACTTGAAATTTGGATGCATCTGGAACTTGGACTGAACCCTCAACTAAGTGGGACACACATAGTGGATGGGCTGGATTTGTGAACCACGCCTTGGTGACCCAACAAATGATTATGAATGTTTAATGGAGGGTAACCCTCTCAACTTTTATGTGTGGTGTGGTCCGCACGAGCCATAGATTGACTTGATTTTAAGCTAAGAGGCCTACGTAATGTCTACATCAAATCTGCACTGTGCATTGTCTTTGATAGACCATTTTAGTACATGAGCCCAAAAAATAAAGTTGATCCAAATTTTAGGTAGGCTGCACCACACGAATAGTAGAAATTGAATATTTACCATTAAAGACTCCCTTTGGGTCTACCACGATGTATCCGATTTATTGAGTCCGTACATCATCCTTGACCAGCCCATTGCATGGTATGGTTTCAAAAATCAGGCTGATCCAAAGTCCACCTAGACCATATCATCTGAAACAGTAAGGAACAAACTCTTATCACTAAAATTTTCCTAGGGCTAAGATTAATGATGCAATGTATATCCATACCATCCATCGACTTCACCGGATGAATGGAGTGGATCCTAACTTCAGGTGGGTCACACACAACTCAACCTCATAGGAAATCCCCATGGACTCCACCACATAGGACCCATGTGCCATTGATGTGTGGGCCCAAGAATGTTAAGGCCCATTTTAAGTGAATGCCATGTGGGCCCATCAGTGGTAGCCTTATTTGGGCCAACCATTAGGCCTCTTCGACAAGAGTTTGTAATCTCCATGTGTTGAATGTATGACGAACTAGTATTGTAATTTTTGGAGTATTGATGATTAATCCCTTATATGAGCTGATTGTGGACAGCCCTTGATTACTTGGCACTTTGGTTAGAGTGCGGCCCCAAGTAATAGGATCATGTGATTTGTGTTTAAACTCTTAAACATGTTTAATTATAACAAATATGTAGACTCTAGTGGTGTGAGGGTGTGATATACTTGTTTGGCCCATTAATCATGTGGGTATTTGATGTATGTATAGCCACCTAATCATATGCAATGGTGGAGTTTATGTAGTATATGTAGTCATCTAACTGTATGAATGTGAAATATGTACAAGGCCACCTAACCGTATGAAATCAAGTAGCATTGATGGCCATTCAACAACGTAGGTTTGTGCTTATCGATATAGATACTACCACTTGAATCACATATGACCAAGTTGTACACTAAACCGAATGTGATGTAGGGTTATGTTACCCAAGCTAATGCTATTAAGGTCCTAGATTCTATGTGATGTGATCTCTAAAGCGTAAATGGTATGATGAAATGTGGCTCATGGCCCTTAACCATGCGACACCGAATATGAGTCATTAACTATGTAACGCGTGAAGTGGTTGTTAGTATAAGACTTATCATAATTGGTGTAACCTTGTATTCATGTGTAGGATTATGATTGCTCGATTATGTTTGGATATTTTGAAATGTGGATACTAGATCATAATAATAATCATATACATACTAAACTATGTGAAATTGTGATACTTATCGCCTGACCATGTGAAAGTTTAGTAAAGCGGTTGCCCCATTATGTGAGCTATGATGTAATGAAAGTACATAACCATATAACCTTAAGTCTTTTATTATGACTGGTAGAGTGACATTTGTATGGCCACTCAACCATATGGACTTCTGATAATGGAATGGGCATAAGATTATGTAGGAATATGAGAACTGTGTGATTACTCAAACTCGTGGACTATGCTGATGGTGTAACCTCTTCGGTATGTGAACTTAAGACATGTGTCAAATTGATTATGGACTCTACCTTGATATAAGTATTGCATATTTCACCATTTATCTATTAGCCTAGTTAATTTTAAAACAAAATGACCTACATCTAATTCCTAAATATGCCAGAAGATATGAAATAGTGTTAATTGAATGCATAACTTTCGAACATTTGTGAACCCACTCTATGTACGTATTTTATCCACACTGTTCAATTGTTTTTTCAACCAAACAGTTTGATGATGGAGCCCGCTGACGGATGCCTTGTGCACCTAAACTGTTCTTCCTTGTACTACCTTAATTTATGTGAGTTACCTATACTATCTACTTATTGGGACCCACCGTAATGTTTGTGTGTGGACCCATCTACTTACAATACCACTTGGAAGTAGGACCCAGTATGTTGTATGAGACAAACCCACGTCATCTAACCATGATTAACTCTTATGTGTATATTATATACCCAAGTTGTTTAACTTACGATTCACTATATCTTGTGAAGTTTACCTGTGTCTTTCAAACCATTATAGAACTACTACAATAATTATTTGTAAATCCAATTTACTAATAACCCATATGAAGGAGAAGTCCTACTACAATAATTATTTGTAAATCCAATCTACTAACGACCCACGTGAAGGAGAAGTCCACTACATTATATGAGTTTCGCCAGCACCATCCATCCTGTGGCTCATTTACTATATATTATATTTATGTCTTTCATCTCATAACCACTTGGTGCATGTACTTCATGTCACCACCACTCATTAACCATAAGGCCCAGTTAGAGTATAACCATGTGGTTTCAATAGAAAAAAATCATGTTGAGCTAAAATCACTAATGGAGTATCTATCTTGCGAAGGATATGGTGTAACTCTGATTACAATTAAGGCTCGTGATTATGATAGCTATGGATGATATTAGTGATGTTAGTTATTATGGTTAATAGAAGTATGTGATTTAATATCTTGATTAATGTCGTTCCATTTTCTAGCATACTAAATTTATTTACTTGACCATGTTGTTATTGATCATACTCATGCACCATGGAATGATGGTATGTGCAAGTGCACTTCAATACATTTGTTCATGTGTAAGATATGTCCTCTTCAGTTTAGTCACATGACTATGGATTGATATAGTTGATATTGGCACATGATGATTGTATGTCATTTTTGGCTTAAAGGTTAAGTAGACCCTAAACTCATGGCATTATATGCATACCACATGCACTTGAACATATGCCTTATTATAATTGCTTGAATTCATGCATAATCATGGCATACATGATGATCGAAATATCACAGTTGTGCCGTATAACATGATTTGGATCTTGATGACGAAATGTACATCTATGATGATAACTTGGGTTATCCGAAAAAATGAACGGGACACTGGAATTGTGAAAATAGTATGGGATGATGTGCCCCTTGGGTTGAAAGTTCCTAAATCCCGATGCTAGCTAGGGATACCTCACCGTCAGGTCGAGTGGATACATGGGTCATAGATTTGACTCCCACTGACGAGGTCGGGTTGAGAAGAGGTGGGTCTAACCTTCTTAAGAGCTGAGGTGCAAATAGGGACCGGTCTGACTCGTCGGCGAGGAGAAGCGCAAATGAAGTCTGCTACTGGCATGCCGGGTGGAAGTCCACTGCAAGGCTAGTATGCGAGGTCAATTACTAGTGTTTGGTGCATGGGTATCGACCACGGTGTTTCCATGATATACATTTGGTGGAAGTCCACCACATGGCCGGTATGCGAGGTCAATTACTAGTGTCTGGTGCATGGGTATCGACCATGGTATTTTTTCAAGATATACAGTTATGATATGACATGACAATATGATAATTATGATGTGATTACGGATGTGTGTAATACGGTTATGGATGTAGTATAGGAGAAATGAAAATATGACTTGGTAATGCTGGTAACATTGACTCGGAGTATTACTATGATGCATATACATTACATTGGCATTGACATCATAACTTATATACTACACACCTTTCACCATACATGATTTCTTCGTGGCATATTTATCTTGCTTGCATATTGGATACACTGCACACATTTGTGTACTCACTAGGCTTTTTGCCTAAGCTTCCTATTTTTCATTTTTTTCGGGGTTGGAGCTCAATGCATTGCATCTATTTTTCGATTTGGCAATGATGAATTATGTACCTTTTGTAAACCATTATAAAGGTAACCATCAAGATTTATAATGGAGAGTGCTACTTAGTATTTTTATCATGGATCTTCATGCTCAGATATTATTATGTATTAAAAAAATCATTCAAAATCTTCTTTGTGGTGCGCCAAATTCGAGACTTGGTGTATAAAAGTCGAGTGTCGGATTCAAGACATCACGGAAGCTGTCCGTCCGCAGGTTTGTGGCGCGACAGATTTTGTCCACATCTTTTCACCTTTTTAAACTTCTCATCTCCTCTTTATCCATAGCCAACTTTAGTAGTAGGGTGACAGTGCAACAAAGGCTCCGCAGAGCCCACTATGAAAACTGTGTGAAATTTATGACGTACATCTGTTATGTTAGCTCATGTTAGAACACTAGCCCCAAAACGAGACAGATCTAAAAACCTCTAGTGGGGCACAACACATAAAATACGGAGATGGGTCACTCAAGATTAAAACCATGAGTCCCTTCTCTCTTTGCATTTATCATGTACATTCGTCATAATTTCTCATGTATTTTTTGTAACATCTCAGATTTTTATGAACTTTGAAATAGATGTCCTTAGGCAATGGCACAACCATAACACCTTATTAACCTCTCAGAACTCAATCCCAAAGTCTAGAATCGCTTTACAACCCATTTCCTTCAAAATCTCACCTTTCACCACCTTATTCTTTAAATATTTCTAAGTACTTTCATATTAGATATAAATCCTAAGGTTTAGGTGATGAAAAATAATAATAAAATTAAAATTTACTATAAATAGTAAATAAATTAAAAAATGAGCTTTTGACCATTACCCTTTTAGAATATCACAAAAAAAATAGGCTATTTGGATAAAACAGCTTCTCCTACCCCAAAAACATATATTACATATAAAAAAACTCATTCTATTTTGTAAAAATATACCTGTTTCAAATATCAGGTGGGGAAAACACCACCAGATAGGACAGCGACCAGCAATGGCATCACCGGCCAGCGGGCCGCAGCGGGTCGAGCGGTCCGTTTTCTGTCACATTTTCTGTAATTTTTATCCAACTTCAAAAAGTCATATCTCCTTCATCATAACTCTGATTTAGGTAATTTAAAAGATAGATTGAATCTTAATAAGTTTAGTTTCATATAAAAATAAGTGAAAAATATAATAAAAATTTTAATATAGTTAAATATAGGTTGTTGTGACAACTATCAAAAAATTATTAGTTTGAACAGCTGCTACTTCTAGAATTTTTAAAATTTTTACTATAATATAAAATCTAATAAAATATGATGAAGATGAAGTAAACTTGATGATGAACTATTAAAAAAAAAATTAAAATAATATACTAACTAAAAGTGCCAGAAAAGGGCATAAAACTGCCCTAAGACCTTATTTTGTTGTAATTATGACATAATTTAGTTAAGTATTAAACTGAATAATCGGTAGAATTAGCTTGAACCACTTTAAATAGGAACTGCAAGACCCAAAATGAGTAGAACCGCTAATACTACATTACCTAGAAACTTAGGATCAATCTCTAAACCCAGTTGCTCCCGGGAGCACTTTGAAACTCTATATCGGACCCGGATCATGCGTTGAAAGTCCGATTACCCTGAAACTATACGATTATGACCGCCTTGCTAGATTCAGAAATCAAGTCCTAAAGGTATCCAGAAATATACAACTTGAGCCCGGAGCAAAGTGTGTGAAAATGCGAATATCTTTAGGAAATGAACTGAAACTTAAATGAATTGAGTCAGTTCACTTGCGGGCCAAATCTAAGGATTCAGATAGTCAGAATCTAACCGAATTACACCCTCAGACCAGAAAAAATTTCTAACACATGTCAGTGTACTTGTAGCCCTGATCAAGCACCGGTGACCGTTGAACTGAAACGGGTCCGCCGCGGCCAATCTACTAATCCAATCAAGCCGAGATCTTAACCTGACCTAGATCAAAGGTCAGGGAGCTTAAGTCCGACCACATGCAGAAAAGGAGCCTCCAGAACAGCTCTGTTAGACCGAAATGACCCGTATTTGGCTATCACCTAAGTATACCTTGGCCCTAGGGCCATTCCCATCAGTTTTGGGCCTATATAAAGGCCTTAAACCCTCTCTCTCTCATTCCATACGAATTTGCAACCCTAGGAGAGAGAAGAGAGAAAAGAGAGAAGGAAAGTGAGAGAAAGTGAGAGTGAAAGCAGGAGAGAGTTCCTGGGATACTTCCCTGCCGTTCCACGTGCTTAACTAATACTTCTGTATAGCTATTCCAGCATTTCTGATTCCATTCTTGGGTAAGAAATCCTAACTCTAATCTATCTTAGGGATTCAAATAGAGTAAATGGTGAAATAACTAACTTATTTCATCCTATAGGTTGTCGTTGTGCCGCAGACAATGACGTAGTGTTCAAACTGAGCTCGGTACGGGTCTATCGGTGAAAGGTGCGGACTATAAACGTTTAGGTTATGGTTTTCAAGGCTTTCAATGTCAGTAATGGTTTATGACTGACTTGATTGCTGTCAAATGTGTTTAGATACGATATTTTCCTTATGTTACATATAGATATAAACTATGTTGAGTATAATGCGTTATATGTGTTTGTTGAAATGTCTGAACGACTATGAAAATATGATTTGTGCTTGCCATTCTTGTAAATTTCATTGTATGAGCGGCAGCTCCTTTGTGAAAGGATTTGCCCTAATGTCTGTTGAAACTAATATATTACACGTTTGTGTCATATGTAGTTTAAGTGTTTGACAAAATGCCTATATGAGTAATTGGTTGATGCTTTGTATTTACGAGGGTTGTTGAGAGAGGATTCTCGACTACCTTAGCTATATGTATACTTTTCTTCATGTAACTTTAATTTTAAGTGCATGTTTTGTGTAACAAATGTATATGTAGAATATCATGTTATATGTGTTGAATAATATGCCCAAATGATATTTACGTTAATATTTACATGTAACTTCATCTTACGATCGCGGCATACAACCCTTCTTTAGTGCTTGACCTGCTACGCCAAAGGCACACGTAATGTGGGACATGCACGTGATTAGTCAGGTTCTTACATAAGTTCATTTATACAGCAAGATTGGGAAGTTAAGGTACCTCCCTTATATCAATTCCCACACAATGATCTAGGGTCATCAGTCCTAGTAAATCACATACGATGTTACAGTTCTAGGTTGCTACAAGGGCTCGTCACCCTATCAGTGTAGGCCTAATTTATACTCTAGTTGCTACAGAAGGCTCATCGCCTCAACGTAGACTCAGAGTACACTCGAGGTCATTACAAAGGGCTCGTCACCTGATCAGTGTAGGCCTAGTTAATACTCTAGTTTCTACGGAAGGCTCATCGCCTCAACGTAGACTCAGAGTATACTCGAGGTCACTACAAAGGGCTCATCACCTAATCAGTGTAGGCTGACAACTCAAATACAGTGTCCCATACCACCATATTCGGCTCACAAGGCGATATTGCTCACTGGTCACTACGGGGAGGCTCATTGCTCTAACATAAGCCAACAGCTCGACCACGGTGTCCCATACCACCATGTCCGGCTCATAAGTCTTAGTGGATCGAGGTACCATGGTTTAACGAGCTTTCACTGGTGAGTTTGGTACCTTAGATTCAAGCAGTGGTGTCCAAGCATGGTGAGCATACATTAGGTCAATCGGGTTACTTGACGAGCTCGACTAGCACGGGCGCACATCAGGTTGATCGACATGAAGTGCGTGAGCACTCCGTATGGCCTAACCACTATCGACAACCGAAGTACGGCTCGGATTCATCGAACACGTCCTGTGTGGCGAAAACAACCTCAAATACCAAATCAAGGCATGTTACTGATTGCCTGTACTATAACATATTCCCAACCACGTTCAATTACAACAAGTAATCATATGAGATAATCAAAGTAGTAGCGAATAAATAATTCAAATCCTACAATCATTCGAGCATATTATGGAGTACAACTTACACATGAATTTATACGTATGCATTCCATAACTAAAACAGACACTATAATATACGGTATATGGAGAAAATCATACACATAGTTAAGGTAGTTAGGAATTATATCTTAACACTCATATAAATCACAATTTACTAACTACTTACTCATTCAGACATTTTTACAAACACTTAGATTACACATTCCAACATTCATGACGTATGTTGGTTATATTACGTATTAGGGCAAATCCTTTCACCAAGGAGTTGTTGCATATACAACAAGCACATATCCATGATAGATAATCATGGCAAGCACAAATCTAAATTCCATAACAATATAAATATTTCAACATCCACATGAAGTACACTATACTCAACATAGTTCATATATATATGTAAAGCGAAACAGACATCGCATTTGACATGTGAAATGACACCCATGACAATTATAAATCATTAACTGGCATTGAAAGCCTTAAAAATCATAACCTAAACATATATAGTTTGCACCTTACGCCAGTAAACGCGCAACAGATTCAGTTTAGACACTAAGTCTTCGTCAAGCGTAGATTGGCAACTTATAGCATGAATTATGTTAGATATTTCATAAATTACACTATCTGAAACCCTAAAATAAATTAGGGTTAGGTTTTCCTACCCAAGAACGGATCTAGAATCACCAGTACATCGATACAGATGTGGTTGTTGAGTGCGTGGAGTGTCAGGATTGAATCCCAGGAACAAACGCTGACTCTCTCTCTCACTCTCTCGCTTTCCTTATTTTTTCTCTTTTCTCTCTCTTAGGTCTTTCCAAATTCATATGGAATGAGAGAGAGAGGGTTTAAGGGGCTTATATAGGCCCAGAACTGATGGAAATGGCCTCAAGGCCATGATATACTTAGGTTATAGCCAAATAGGGGCTGTTCTGACTCAACGGAGCACTTCTGGAGGCCCCTTTTTTACGTGCGGTCAGACTTACCCTAACATTAGATCTAGGTCAAGCTAAGTTTTCGGTCCGATCGGATTTACAAATCGACCGCGGCAAACAAGTTTCAGTTTAACGGTCATCGAAACTCTATTAGGGCCACAAGCATACTACCATGTGTTGGAAAATTTTCCTAATCCGAGGGTATAATTGGGTCAGTTTTTGACCGTATGAATCCTTAGATTTGGCCTGCAAGTGAACCGACTCAGTTTACTTAAGTTTCAGTTCATTCCTAAAGATATTCACGTTTCTCACACACTTTGCTCCGGGCTCAAGCAAATAGCTTCGGGATACTATCTGAACTTGATTTCTGAGGTGGTTGTCAAGTCCAACAAGACAGTCGTATTCATATAGCTTTGGGGTAATCGGACACTTAACGCGCGGTCCAGGTCCGATATGGAGTTTCAAGGTGCTCCCGAGAGCAGTTGGGTTTAGAGATTGATTCTAGATTTCAAGGTAAAGTAGCGTTAACGATTTTACAAGTTTTGGGTCTTGCAGATCATATTTAAAGTCATTAGTGCTAATTTCATAAATAATCAAGTATAACACTAGTTAATTCTCGTTTAAATTCTAAAGGATTTGTTCCTTTGAGATTTCTGCCTAAGTTGGTACTTGGGTCTTCGTATGGATTTTTTCGAGTCATTACAATTTACCCCCCTTAAAGAAAAATTTTGTCTTCAAAATTAGTACATTTTCGTACTCCTTGAGAATCTGAGGGTAGTTCTTACAAACATTGGCTTCTGTCTCCCAAATAGCTTCTTCCTCAGTGTGATGCGACCATAGTACCTTCACAAGTGAGATAACCTTGCTACGCAATACCTGTTCTTTCTTGTCGAGAATACACGTCGGTCACTGTACATATGTAGCGTCCTCACTCAACTGTACCTACTCCCATCTGATAATGTGAGAATGATCGGGAATGTATTTCTTCAGCATAGACACATGAAGTACGTTGTGCACGCCCGCGAGTGGTGTGGGAAAACCAAGGCGGTATACCACCACACCCACTCGGTCAAGTATCTGAAATGACCCAATGAACCTTTGTGTGAGCTTTCCCTTCTTGCCAAACCATAGGACTCCATGGGAAAAACCCTAAGGAATACATGGTCCCCGACCTCGAACTCTAGCAGTCACCACCTCATATCGGCGTAGCTCTTCTGTCTGCTCTGTGCTGCCAGAAGTCGATGTATGATAATATCGATCTTCTCTGAGGTCGCCTGTACAATCTCTGGGCCAATCAGACTCTTCTCACCAACCTCTGCCCAGTAATGCAATGCTCGACAGGGACGCCCATACAAGGCCTTATATGCAGTCATGCCAATACTTGCCTGGAAACTGTTGTTATACGCAAACTCCGCATATGGAAGATGGTCGTCCCAACTGTCCTTGAAATCTAGCACATAAGCTCACAACATATCCTCTAACACCTAATTTACCCGTTCCGTCTACCCATCAAGTCTGTGGGTGGAACACAGTACTGAACATCAACTTCACACCTATCGCTTCTGGGATATGAGTCCAGAAGATAAATGTGAATCGCATGTCTCGGTCCAACACGATCTCTGGGAACTCCATACAGACGTACAATCTCCTTGATGTACAACCTGGCCAACTCATCTGTAGAGTTTGAAACTCTGATTGGGAGGAAATGAGCCGATTTCGTCAATCGGTCTACGATCACCTAAATGGAATCATTTCCCTTCCTCATCTTCGGCAGCCCTGATATGAAGTCCATAGAGATGAAATTCTATTTCCATTTAGTTATGGGCATGGGCTGAAGTAGGTCAGGAGGTTGACTATGTTCAGCCATGACCTGCTAGCATGTGAGACAACGGGACACATAATCTGCTATGTGGGCCTTCATGTTGTCCCACCAGTACGACCTCTTCATATCTCGATATATCTTCGTACTATTAGGATGCATTGCAAGCTTCAAATTATGTGCAGCCTTGAGAATCTCCTGTTTAAAGTCATGAAGATTTGGGATGCATAGGCGGCCACGGTAGCATAAGCCCCCATCCGCACCAACTCTCCACTCGGTGTTCTCATCATCGCTAGCCTGCTCTCGAAGCTCGGACAATCATCCATCATCCCTTTGGGCCTCAATGATCCTGTCATCAATAAGTGGCCGCACACGAACGTGCATGACGCTCTCGAACGGCTCCTCTACAGTGAGCTTTTGCTCAAAGTCTCGCATGAACTCTACCATACCCCATTCTGCCACCATCAGCGAACCCGCAAACTCGATGGTCTTCTTGAGGCTCAACGCGTCTACCACAAGGTTGGCCTTATTAGGATAGTAGGAGACCTCGAACTTGAAGTCCTTCAGGGTTTCCATCCATTGCCACTGTCTTATATTCAAGTCCCTCTGAGTGAATATATAGAGAAGGCTCTTGTGGTCGTAGAAAAGCTTCAACTCGTTTCCATAGAGGTAATGTCTCCAGAGCTTCAGTGCAAAGATAACAACTGCCAACTCCAAGTCGTGCGTAGGATAATTCTCCTCATGTTTCCTCAACTGTCTCGAGACGTAAGCAATCACCCTGTCCTTCTGCATAAGGACACAACCTAGACCAACATGAGATGCGCCGGTATATATGGTATACCTAACCCCTTGCTCTTGTAATACTAGAACAGGGGCGGCTGTCCTTCAGCTCCTGAAAAGCTGCTTCTACCTTCTCATTCCAGGCGAACTTAAGGTCCTTCCGAGTCAACTGAGACAACGGTCAAGCTATCTTGGAGAAGTCTCGAAGGAATATCGATAGTAGCCAGTAAGTCCCAAAAAACTCCTCACCTCAGTAACCAAACCGGGCTACCCCCAGTCTTGTACTACGGCTACCTTAGCCAAATCCACCACTATCCATTCCTTAGACACCACATGTCCCAGGAACATAACTTCTTCCTTCCAGAAGTCGCGCTTCTTATACTGCACAAACAACTAGTTCTTCCTGAGAGTATCAAAGACCGTTCTCAGGTGCTCCTCATGATCTTCCCGACTCATGGAGTATATAAGGATGTCATATATAAATACGATGACGAATCAGAAAAGAAACAGCCTAAATACCCTGTTCATCAGGTCCATGAACATGGCCAGTGCGTTCGTGAGGCCAAACGACATCACAAGAAACTCATAATGTCCAAAACTGGTCCTGAAAGTTGTCTTCTGCACGTCCTCATCCCTAACACGTAAATGATGATACCCTGACTGTAGATCGATCTTCAAAAAATAATGCACTCCTTTCAACTAATCAAACAGGTCATCTATCCTGGGCAAAGGGTATCTGTTCTTCACCGTCACATGTTTCAGCCTTCGATAATCAATACATAATCGCAATGACCCGTCCTTCTTCTTTATAAATAACACTGGTGCTCTCCAAGGAGACACACTAGGTCATATGAAACTGGCCTCTAATAGGCCATTGATCTGCTTCCTCAACTCCTCCATCTCACATGGAGGCATGGGATAAGTCGGCAATGAAATAGGTGTCGCACCAGGCGTAAGATCAATGGTAAAATCGATCTCGCGCCGTGGAGGCAAATCAGGAATCGTCGCGAACACATCCTCAAAATCCTAAACTACAGGCATGTCCACAAGCGTCGAACTAGCAATACCCTCTAATAGGGAAGCGTAACAACTTAACCGGGAAGGGTGACTGACCTAAATAGGAAAAGTAAAACCCGTGCCCTTAGGTCCATGGGATGCCACCCTACTCTCACAATCAATCTCTGCTCACATCTCAGTGAGCTAGTCCAACCGAAAATAACATCGTAATGAAATAGGGGACAAAGATCAGGTCGACTAGTACCGTCGCAAATCCTGGTAACATCAAAAAAAGTACCTGTGATGGTGAGGACCCTCACTCCCTTCGTAGCAGCAGTGCGTGCATGATATCACAGAGGTAGTGGACCTGATGTCTACCAATAAGAAGACTGAAGTACCTTGGATCTGTGTCGTGACCTCAAAAGCCAATGGCGCTGCATCTACTATCTCGAATGCCTCAGTTGTCAGTGCATGCACCCGAGCCTGTTGTGGACGATTCGACTGCGATACCATAGGCCGTTGAGGTGACCTGAATCGAGGGGCAGGTGGCCGGAATGATGGATGTGTTGGTGTTGTCCATAGAGGTGGAGCTGTAATGGCTTGAGGTAACTGGCGATTGATCCTCTTAGGTAGTGAGAAGCCATTATCCCTCATCCTGATGAAACTTTTTACCTCCGTGTGGCCTAACCTTTTGCAGTAGGTGCACCACAAGTCTACTCGTCTCGGCTGAGCCGGTGGTGCCGTAAGCCTGGGGGGCGAATCTGCCCGTGGTCTCTTGCCGAGGAACGACCTACTCGGTAGATCTGGTCATGGCCTAGGAGCCATATGCACACGAGTACGGGCCAATTTGTCCTCGTCCTGCTCAGCTCGCAGAGACATAAGTGGAAATGTTAGCACAACACATCTTCGACCGAATCTCGGGTCATAGACCCTCAGAAAAGTGCCACATCCACATCGTCTGATCTTCCAGTATCAATGGAGAATACCTGGCGAGCTCCGTGAATCGGTTCTCGTATTCTGTCACCGACATCCCTCCCTGACGGAAGTGAAGGAACTCACTCTCCTTCTCGTGTCGATAGGTGAGGGGATAATACTTCTCGTGGAAGCAGGTCTTAAACGCAGCCCATGTCCATACATACCTAACTGCAAGAGTGCAGAGAATACTATCCCACCATAAGCTGGCCTCCTTAAACATGAAGGTGACCAACTCCACCTACTCTGCCTCAGTGCAGTACAGCAGCTTAAGCATCTTAAAGATGTGGTCAAGCCAATACTTACCCCTGCGATAGTAGCCAGGAACTGCTACTGCTACTACTGTTCCTGTAACTGCTGCTACTGCATCAACAACATTATCTGCTCTAGCTTATCAGGAGGCGAAGCAGACTATGGTATGAAAGGCGTCGAGGTAAATGCACGGTTCTGCTTAGGAACCGATGGTGTAATAGGCGATACCATAGATGGTACCACAAACGGTGTCATAGGTGTCGGCTCAGCAGCAGGGCTAGTGACCGGCTGAGATTCCAGCATGGTCATGAAACGGACCCAAATTAGTGTCCGCACAACTATCACTTAGGGGAGGTGCCCCGTCAAACGACTCGCCCAATGAGAGATGGTGCTGAGGTCCGCGCACTCTTAGGTGGCATACCCTAAATACAACATAGAGTGCAACCTAAAAGATACAGCATCCACACAATCCATCTATACAGCATTCAAACAGCTTAAGAAACTTCATGCATTTCATATACCAAAATTGTCACAATACATGAGGTGCAGTAATACATGGATTATGACAGAAGATGCATGTGAGCTAATACAAGAAAGGCTCCAAACACTAGAGCATTCCACCAAACTACTCCACTACAAAGCCTATCAAGGCTACACAAAGTAACAAAAAGGATGACTACATGCAAGACTAGTCATCGGAATCTGGCGACGATGGAGGTGCACTCTTATCCTGTGCACAGCACAGGATGGCCCTTAAGTTGTGAACACCTTTTTGAACTTCCATTTCATGAAGGCCTCAGTCTCCTCAACCTTTGTTTGGATCTGCGTGACCTCCTGTCGTAAGGCAGCTTGACCCTTTTTCAGTTGAGCTAAGCGGCCTTCCCTGTTAGCTCGATCACTGTCATGCTCTCGCGTAGCAACGTGTAACAGCCGTAGCAAGTGGCAGGAAAAACTCTCCCACACTCTCTCACAATCTCTCACTTTCTCTCTCTTTCAATCTAGGGTTTCTAGTAAATTCGGATGGGAGAGATATGTGAGGGTTTAAGGCCCTTATATAGGCTAAAACATAACCTAAATAGACTTGGGAACAAAGTATACTTGGGTTATAGCCAAATCGGGGTTGTTTCGATCCAAAAGAGCATTTCGAGAGGTCCCCTGGCCAAACGCGGTCGGACTTAAGCTCATGCATATCGGATCCTGCTCACCTGAAGTTTTCAGACCAGTACAGTTCCCAGATCGCACGTGGCGGTCCAGTTTCAGTTCAGCGGTCACGGAGACTAGATCGAGAATTCCGAGTACACTGACCTGAGTGAGAAATGTTTCCTGATCTGAGGGTGTATTTAGGTCAAATTCCGACGGTCTGAATGCTTATACTGATCCCGCAAGCGTAACGTGCCAGATTTATTTAAATCCCATTTAATTTTAATTGAATTTCACTCTTTCTCACACTCCCTGCTCCAGGCTCAATGAAATAGCCTCAGAGCATCGGTTGGGCTTGATTTTCGAAATGATTGTCAAGTCCAGTTAAGCGGTCATAACAGTCTAAGATTGTAGGTATCGGACTTTCGACGCGCAGTCTAGATCTAATACAAAGTTTTAAAGGGTTCCTGAGAACAAACCGGTTTAGAGTTTGATCCTGGATTTCAGGTATCATAGCGTCATTGATTCTACAAGTTTTGGGTCTTGCAGAACGTATTTAAAGCGATCAGGGACAATTTTACAGGCAATCTAGTGTAGCGCTGGCTAATTCACGTTAAATTCTAAAGAATTACGTTCTACGTGATTTCTTTGGCTTTGGAATTGGGTTCTAAGAGGTTACCAAGGTGCTATGGTTGACCCATTGCCTAAGGACGTCTAATCCCAGGTTGGCAAAAATTCGAGGTGTTACATGTAAGTCTTGAAGGAAAATGAGAAAAAGAGAGAATGGAGGAGAGATTTGAGAGAGAAACAAGGAGTTTTGGAGAGAAAAGGAAGCTTGGAGAAGTGAGAAATGAAGAAGGGAGGCAAATGAAAGGAAAAAAAAGTTTTTAACTAATTCGGTGGGCCATGCAGCACCCCACCATCGCTGGCCCGACAGGCCCGGGCTAGGAAATTGGCGAGGCCTCGCCGATCCCTGGACATTCTGGCAAGGGTTCACCCCTTTAGCGATGGCCTCCCCTCCCCAGGATGCTAAAATGATGTGGGGTCCACTCTAGGTCCCCCCGGAATGCTCCTTTTGGCCCCCAACTTCGTTTCGAGTCATTTCAGATTCCAACATGTGCATGTTCACGAAATTTCAGTTTGTTGAGTGTAGAACCAGCTATATTTTTATTTAAACCCATCGATTGACAGTTTAGAAGGGCGTTGGGATCATTTCACGTGATCGAGAATGCCTACGGGCTCAATTTCTAAGGTCAATTTCGGTCGATTTTGCCGTTTAGCGAAATTGAAAATCCTAAGTTTAATTCTAAATTTCCTCGCTCCCTCCTAAGTCAAAGTACGTCAGTGTGCGTCATGTGATCATAACCCAAGTCCAGTTTAATCCAAATCATGCTCTGATACCAACTTGTAATGCCCTGAAATTCGGGGGTCGAGTAGAAACCCAACTCCCGAGTTCCAACACATCACTTATGCAACACAATTTATGATGATTGTATGTTGTCCGTATTAGTGCATAAAATATGAATGAGATTAAGCTAAAACAACAAAACATAATCCAAGCACAGTTGAGATACGCAAGCGAAAGACTATAATAAAAATATAGAACGTATAAACCAAAGTAGGTCCCCGAAACATGTATGCATTGCCAGGTCAATAATTACAAGTATTGTTTCAAAATATAAAATGTCAAGGTCCACTACAAGTATAAGCCCTGAAGCCCCGTCGATCAGAATGGTCTATTGAAACCCGCCTGAATACTGTATTTATGAGAATGCCTCCTCATCGTCATAAAAGTTAGGCTCCACCTCATAGGTCGCATCATCATCTGCAACTAAAAAAGAGTCTAGTTGGTGTTTAAAATACCGTGCCAGAACATGGGAGTGAGTGATCAACTCATTGGTGTTATACAACAAAGGTTAACATGTTATCAATTCAGTCAACTAGTAATGATAAAGCAATACAACAAACAAGTCCTAAGTACTCTGGTTAATGCAAGAATGATATGAAATAATGATGCATGCCCTCCCCTACTCTCCCTCAGCGACTTCATCTTACGATCGCGGCATACAACCCTTCCTCAGTGCTTGACCTTCTACGCCAAAGGAACACGTAATGCAGTGCATATACGTGATTAGCCAGGTTCTTACTTAAGTTCATTCATACAGCAGGATTGAGAAGTTAAGGTACCTCCCTTATATCAATTTCCACATGATGATCCATTCCAGGGTCGTTAATCCTAGTAAATCTCATACGATGTTACGGTTCTAGGTTGCTACAAGGGCTTGTCACCCGATCAGTGTAGGCCTAGTTTATACTCTAGTTGCTACGGAAGGCTCATCGCCTCAACGTAGACTCAAAGTACACTCGAGGTCACTACAAAGGGCTCGTCACCTGATCAGTGTAGGCCTAATTTATACTCTAGTTGCTACGAAAGGCTTATCACCTCAACGTAGACTTAGAATACACTCGAGGTCACTACAAAGGGCTCGTCACCTGATCAATGTAGGCCGATAGCTCGAATACAGTGTCCCATACCACTGTATTCGGCTCACGAGGCGATATTGCTCATTGGTCACTACGGGAAGGCTCATTTCCCCAGCGTAAGCCAACAGCTCGACCACGGTGTCCCATACCACCATGTCCGGCTCATGAGTTTAGCGGATCGATGTACCATGGTTTAACGGACTTTCACTGGTGAGTTTGGTACCTTAGATTCAAGCAGTGGTGTCCAAGTATGGTGAACATACATCGGGTCAATCGGGTTACTTGACGAGCTCGACTAGCACGGGCACACATCAGGTTAATCGACATGAAGTGCGTGAGCACTTCGTGTGGCCTAACCACTGTCCACAATCGACGTATGGCTCGGATTCATAGAACACCTCCTGTGTGGCAAAAATAACCTCAGCCACCAAATCAGGATATGTTACTGATTGCCTGGACTATAACATAGTCCCAACCACGTTCAATTATAACAAGTAATCATATGAGATAATCAAAGCAGTAGTGAATAAATAATTCAAATCCTACAATCATTCGAGCATATTATGGAATGCAACTTACACATCAATTTATACGTATGCATTTCATAACTAAAAAAGGCACTATAAAATATGGTATATGGAGTAAATCATACACATAGTTAAGGTAGTTGGGAATTATATCTCAACACTCATATAAATCACAATTTACTAACTACTTACTCATTCAAACATTTTTACAAACACTTAGACTACACATTCCAACATACATGACGTATGTTGGTTATATTACGCATTAAGGTAAATCCTTTCGCCAAGGAGTTATCACATATACAACAAGAACATATCCACGACAAATAATCATGGCAAGCACAAATCCAAATTCCATAACAATATAAATATTTCAACATCCACATGAAGTACACTATACTCAATATAGTTCATATATATATATATATATATATATATATATAAAGCAAAACAGACATCGCATTTGGCATGTGAAATGGCACCCATGACAGTTATAAATCATTAACTGAAATTGAAAGTCTTGAAAACCATAACCTAAAAATATATAGTCCGCACCTTACGCCAGTAAACACGTAACGGATTCAGTTTAGACACTAAGTCGTCGTCAAGCGTAGATTGGCAACTTATAGTATGAATTAGGTTAGCTATTTCATAACTTATACTATCTAAAATCTTAAAACAGATTAGGATTAGGTTTTTCTATCCAAGAACGGATCTAGAATCACCGGTACATCATACAGATGTGGTAGTTGAGTGTGTGGAGTGGCAGGATTGAATCCCAAGAACAAACGCTGACTCTCTCTCTTTCTTTCTCTTTATTCTTTTCTCTCTCTTAGGGCTTTCCAAATTCATATGGAATGAGGGAGAGAGGGTTTAAGGGGCTTATATAGGCCCAGAACTAATGGAAATGGCCTTAGGGCCATGGTATACTTAGGTTATAGTCAAATAGGGGCTATTCTGACTCAACAGAGCACTTCTGGAGGCCCTTTTTTTAATGTGTGGTCAAACTTAAACTTCCTGACAATAGATCTAGGTCAAGCTAAGTTTTTGGTCCGATCGGATTTACAGATCGACCGCAGTGGACCAGTTTCAGTTTAACGGTCATCGAAACTTAATTAGGGCCACAAGCCTACTGTCATGTGTTGGCGAATTTTCTGGATCCGAGGGTATAATTGGGTCAGTTTCTAACCGTATGAATCCTTAGATTTATCCTGCAAGTGAACCGACTCAGTTTACTTAGGTTTCAGTTCATTTCCTAAAGATATTCACGTTTCTCACACACTTCGCTTCGGACTCAAGCAAATAGCTTCGGGATACTATCTGAACTTGATTTCTGAGGTGGTCAACAAGTCCAACAAGACGGTCATATTCGTATAGCTTTGAGGTAATCGGATACTTAACGCGCGGTCCAGGTCCGATATGGAGTTTCAAGGTGCTCCCAAGAGCAACTAGGTTTAGAGATTGATTCTAGATTTCAAAGTAAAGTAGCATTAACGATTCTGCAAGTTTTGGGTCTTACAGATCGTATTTAAAGTCATTAGTACTAATTTCATAAATAATCAAGTATAACACTAGTTAATTCTCATTTAAATTCTAAAAGATTTGGTCCATAGAGATTTCTTCCTGAGATGGTACTCGGGTCTTCGTATGGATTTTTTTGAGTTGTTACACAGTCTTACCACCTTTGTTGAATCTGAGTCATACGATGATTGTCGATAGTGGTTAGCGCTCCATGTCAATTAATTCAGCATACGCTTGTACTAATTGAATGTGTCCAATAAAATGATTGTCATATTGTGTGTTTACCATAGATGGTCGCTACTACTTGAATATAAGGTACCAAACTCACTAGTGAAAACCCGTTCAACCTTGGTACCTTGACCCGCTAAGACTCCTAAGACAAACATGGTGATATGGGACACCGTGGTTAAGCTGTCGGCCTACGCTGGGGTGACGAGCCTCTCCGTAGTGAACAGTGAGCAACTCAAACTCATGCGTTGTATACGGTAGTATGGGACATTGTATTCGAGCTGTTGACTTACACTGATCAGGTGACGAGTCCTTTGTAGTGCCCTCAAGTATACTCTGACACTGCGTTGAGGCGACAAACCTTTTCGTAGCAACTAGAGTATAAACTCAGCCTACACTAGCGCAACCTGGCTACGGTCCCCAGTCGGGTCAGTGACGAGCCTTTAAAAATAGATTGCCAGTTGGTAGGGCATTAGTGGAGTGACCTCGAGTATGAAACAGGCCTACCTCGGTGCAGCCTGGCTGTGGTCCCCAGTCGGGTTGGTGACGAGCCATTGAAAATAGACTTCTAGTTGGTAGGGCATTGGTGGTAGTGACCTAAACTTGCTATCGTATGTGATTAACTAAGATTGACGACCCTAGATAGATCAATATTAGGTAAATGATATAAAGGGTAGTACGTTAGCTTCCCAATCCCACTGTATGAATAAACCTAAGTACGAACCTTCTAATCATGTGCATGCACCGCATTACATGTGCCTTTGGCATAACAAGTCAAGCACTGAGGAAGGGTTGCAAGTCGCGATCATGAGATGAAGTCGCTGAGGGAGCGCAGGCGAGGGCATACATCATTATTTCATATCATTCTTACATTAATAAGAGTACTTAGGACCTGATGTTGTATTGCTTTATCATTACTGCTTGACTGAATTGATAACATATTGACCTTTACTTTATTGTTCTACTGAGTTGATCACTCACTCCCACGTTACGGGACGATGTTTTAAATACCAACTAGACCCTATTTTAGTTTCAGATGGTGGCGATGCTTGGGAAGCTGAGCCAGACTTTTATAATGATGAGGAGGGTTTCTCTTATATGCAGCTATCAAGCGGGTCTATATAGACCATGTTCTGATAGACGGGGTTACAGCGATGCTAATGAGATGCCATTACAGTTATTATTTTACACTTTTGGAACACCCATGTATATTCATTTTATTCATTTTTAGAGTATACATGTTTATATTTAACCTGGTAACATGTTCACACTCTAGAGACTTACAATAGTTTATACACTTTATGTATCTATCGTAGTCTTTTGCTTGCATAATTTAACTGTCTCTGGAGTATCATATGCTATTTTGGTATAATCCCATTCTTGTTTAATGCACTAATAGGAACAACATTCAATCATCATTATCTACGTTTCATAAGTGATGAGTTGGAACTCGGGAGCTGAGCTTCTGTTCGACCCTTGATTTTCAGGGCATTACAAGTTGGTATCGGAGCATGATTTGGATTAAACTGGACCTGGGTTATGGTCACACGACGTACACTGACGTATTCTGACTTAGAAGGGAGTGATAAAATGTAGAAACAGTCGTAAGATCCCTAGTTTCGCCAATCGATGGAATTGATAAAAATTAACCCTTAGAATGGGGGCCCGTACGCATTTGAGATCATGCATGGTGACCCCAGATCATTTCTAGACTGTCAATCGACGGGTTTAGATGATAAATTAACAAGTTCCACACTCATATAACCTGAAACGCGTAAATATACGCGAGACAGGACTTGAACGACTCAAACAAACTGGGGGGCCCAAATGGTGCAAATCGGGGGTATCCAAAATGGACCCCACACACATACAGCACCCCGGGGGAGGGATGCCATCACCCATGGGGCATGGGCTTGCCCGGATGTCCAGCGGCCAGTGATGTCATCACCGGATTGGCGAGGCCTCGCCACCCGTTTGGTCCGGACCTGTTGGGCCGCAGCGGGCCGGTTGGGCCGGCTCGTGTCCAAGGCTGTGGGGCCCACCAAAACGTGTGGGGACCCCCTTTTCCTCCCCATTTGCTTTCTTTTCCTCTCCTACACACCTCTAAGCTTTCTAATTTCCTCAAATCTCCATTTTTCTCTCTCAAATAAACCCTCTAATCTCATCTTCTTCCTCTTTCTTGCACCACCTACACCACTCTCTCAAACCTATCTTTTACAACCTCCTATCTCTCTAAATCCCTCTCATTTGAGTGCACAACCCCCTTTTTTGTGTATCAAGAATCTCATAGTTCAACAATCTTTTTCCCCCATTTTTATTTCACTCAAATGGCTCTTTTCGAGCTCGTGGCGGCGTTTTCTCCATTTTCACGCTTCTTTCTCTTATGGAGAAAAAGAGGGCTTCCACGGATGAAGCCGGGCCTAGTTGCCCTACTCGTTCAAGGAGGCAGAAAGGCGCCGTTGTAAGTGTGAGCGCCAATCGGGAGATAAGGACAAAGTGGGATCTCGATCCCCAAGCTCCCCTCGAAAGGGCTCTACTAGCGGAGCTGTCCCATGAAAGATTTGAGGGTCGTAAGGTCCTTTTTGAAGCACATGTGGATGAGAAGCTATTTAGGTTTTATCTAGTGATGGATCGCCTGGTGGATGCCGGGTGAGGTCCCATATTAAAGGGCAAGTCTCTTGCAAATGTGAGCACTGTCCCAGCCTTCTACGCCCTTATACGGGAACTAAACTTCTACTCGGGAACAGGCTTAACCTGGATGACTTTGCGCTGACCCACTTCATTAATGAGACTACACTCAGCAACATGGGGATTGGCCCTCAACAACATCAAGCCTGACTTGACGAGTATGGAGATGAGAAAGAAAGTGAAAAGGAATAAAGTAATGAGATGGAGGAAGAAAATGAGTCAGAAGAAGGAAGTGAGGAAGGAGAGAGTGTAGAAGAAGATAGAGGAGGCCCGAGACTCTGATGGGGGCTCTCCTCTTGCTACACATGAGTGTCATCATGATTGGGATGCTTTAGAAGCCCGTTTGGCTCAGATTAAAGAGGGTCAGGTTACCCTACGACAGGATGTCAGAGGGACCCGGGCCAAGCTTGAAGAAAGTCAGGGCCTTCATGAAATAGAAATTCAAGAAGGTGTCTTGCACCTTAAAGGATCTCCTATGCTGCATGCAGGACAAGGGTGCCCCTCCACTATCACTAGATTCAGACGACAAGTCATATGTGTAGTCGTCTCTTAGATTGCCTTATTACTATTCTTCATTTCTACTAGCCTTGGTAGGCTTAGTTGGTTGTTGGTGTGTTTTAGTGTTTAAAGCTTATTTAGGGTAGCTCATATACACCTTCTGTCATGATTTATTTAAGACTACATCCCATGTATTGTGATAAATTTTGGTTAAACGAAATGCATGCAGCTCCTTTCATTATGAAATGTGTAGAATGCCTGAGAAATTGAGTGATGTCATGCTAATCTTACACATGTTGCACCTTATATTGTGTATAGGGAATGCCTCCGAGAGCTACTTGGGACACTAAGCGTCTAGCACTTAGCGGATCGTTTGATGGGGCACCTCCCCTATGCGATAGCCTCATGGACCGTAGCTTGGGCCCGGACTTTGAGACGATGTCGGATTCATAGTCGGCCACTGGCCCCACCAATGGGCTAACACCTAGTGCACCCCTGGTTCCAGAGAAGAACCGTGCATCCACATTGATGCCACTCATACCTCAGTCGGCTCCTCTTCCTGATAGGTTGGAGCAGATGATACTCTTGATACAGCAGCAACAACAGCAGCAACAGTTCTTCACCACCATAGTAGGGGCCCTTGCCGAAAATATGAGTGTGGTTTCGCCTGCATCAACTACGCACCCTGCAGGGAACATGAATACCAGTGGACTTTTTGAGCGCTTTTAACATTTCCATCCTCCCACTTTTGCGGGTACTCGCAGACCTGAGAAGGCTAATTACTGGCTAGATCGCATCTCTAAGATGTTGAAACCGCTACACTGCACTGAGGCAGAATAAGTTGAGCTAGTCACCTATATGTTAGAGAAGGAGGCTAGTTTATGGTGGGATAGCATCCTACGAATAGTTCCCACAGGGCGTGTGTGGACCTAAGATGCATTTGAGACACACTTCCATGGGAAGTACTTCCCCCTCATTGTGATGAAAGTGAGGGTGAGTTCCTTCACCTCCGACAGGGAGGGATGACCATATCAGAATACGAGAAAAAATTTACGGAGCTAGTCAAATATGCTCCTTTGATTCTAACAGATGACCCGATGAAAATGCAGCATTTTTTAGATAGTCTGCGGCTTGAAATCAGCACTAAGATGTGTTGCGCTAGCATTTCCAACTATGTTAAGCTAGTCAACATGTCTCTACAAGTCGAACAAGATGGAGACAGGGATTCTCGGATACGTATACCAATGGGCCTGAGGCCTCAGTCCGAATTACAGTACCGGCCAGTCCTAGGTAAGAGGCCACATGTAGACTTGCCTCCTAGGCCCATGGCTCCACTGACCCAGCAAGGGCGAATGAAACGTTGGTGAACATATTGTAACAAAGGGGGACACATTGACCCCTTCTGTTTCACTAAGATGAAAGACAACGGTCTCACGCCACCTCAGAAGATCGACCATCAGCCACCCCGTGATATAGCAACTCCACCTCTATGATCTACACCACCAGCGCAGCCATTTTACCGACCGCCTGTACCCCGAAATAGGCCGCCTCAACGACCTATGACAGCGTAACCAAACCAACCTCAACAAGCCCTTGTGCATGCACTTGCAGCTGAAACACCTGAGTCAGCAACTGCAGCGCCTTTGGCCTTCAAGGTCGCTGCCCACGGTCAAGGTACGCCTGTATTCCTATTAGTAGACCCTGAGTCTATTAAACCAACTCATATGAAAGAATGAGCCTAAAAATGCTTTGTTATAAATTTATAAAAATAATATGGTAACTAGATGCGGCAAATAAGTTATAAATAATAGAAGGGTCGAAATGAAAAATTTCTACAAGTTCGAGTTGCCAATAGTCTGGTCATATCTTTTCATATTAAAGTTTAGTATGTGGTGTCTATTTAGGAATTATTTATAATCACACTATGAATTATCCTATCATTAAATTTAATTATATGTAAAGATATATAAATATATATATATTTAGTTATTTTTGTACAATTAAATTAGGACCCTCGGGTAGGTTTGAGTTTTATAGTTTAATACTCTGTAAGCTCATGTTAGAGGTGGAATACAGTAAAATATTATGAGTTTCTTATTCCCTTGTAGATTCAAGGTTCATACCACGTCAAGGAGATGTCCCTCTTCTTTCCTTTCCCACGGCCTTATGTCGCTAACATTCCAAACTTCTAAAATATATTAGAACTCTCAACTCTTCCTTCCCTCCCGAAGTTAATGAAATCGAAGTGTAATTTGCCCATAACCCCCTAGCCTTATGATCGAAATGGTGACATACAAATATAATTTTAGGAGATTGAAAACCCTTCTAGTATAGTCTTTTGACTATGAGCACCATGGAAGAACTTATTATCCACCAAGTTAAACCTAGATTAAGGCGAGGACTCTCTTAGACCAAGAGCCAAAAGGCAACCTTATAAATAGGAAATTTGAACATTTCAATGTTGGGCATTCCCTAAGCTTTTAGAGTGATCGGACTACGGAGTTACTGAAATGTACAACTGCGAAACATTCGCAGCTTAACCCAATCCCAATCCTAAGTGATTACCAAAGGACTCACTGCTTTGACCGAGCAGAAGACCAGGATCCATCAGGATTAGGAAGTGATATAACATTATCTGCCCTGGTCAGGCGAACAATTAATGTATCGGATTTGAGCCTACCACATACCACAACTGTCTTTCCGTATTAGCCTAATAAAAAAAGGTAGATTATACCACCCTTAGGTAAATGTTATCATCAAACACTTAGCACGATAATAATGATTTGAACATTTATCTTCAAACCACAAAGGTAGAAACTTTTAAGGGGGTAGACTAAAACGTACTAGATTAGCATAGACAATATACACCCTACCATGCATATCAACTTAAAATCAATAAAAATTATGCAAATGAATTAATCAAATCTTTACGTACTCCCCTTAGGCAATTTCAGGGACAAAATTTATTTTTAAGGAGGGTAGATTGTAACATCCCAAATTTTTATAAACTTAAAAATAGATATCCTTAGGCAATGGGTCGAGCATAACACCTTACTGACCTCTCAGAACTCAATCCCAAAGTCTAGAATCACTTTACAACCCATTTCCTTCAAAATCTCACTTTTCACCACATTTTTCTTCAAATTTTTCTAAGTACTTTCATATTAAACATAAATCCTAAGGTTTAGGTGATGGATAATAATAATGAAATTAAAATTTACTATAAATAGTAAATAAATAAATAAAATAGGCTTTTGACCATTAACCTTTTGGAATCTCATGAAATAAATGCGCTATTTGGATAGATCAGCTTCTCCTAACCCAAAAACATATATTGCATGTCAAATAACTCATTCCGTTTTATAAAAATATACTTGTTTCCAATATCGAGTGGTGAAAACACCACCAGACAGGACAGCGACCAGTGATGGCATCGCCCGATCAGCGAGGTCTTGATGGCCAGGGGGCTTGGCGGGCCGCAGCGGGTCGGGAGGCCCGTTTTCTGCCACATTTTCTACAATTTTTATCCAACTTTAAAAAGTCATATCTCCTCATCATAACTCTAATTCAGGTGATTCAAAAGCCATATTAAAGTTTAATAAGTCTAGTTTCATATAAAAATAAGTGAAAATATAATAAAAAATTTTATATAGTTAAATATAGGTTGTTGTGACAACTATTCGAAAATCATTAGTTTGGACAACTGCTGCTTCTAGAATTTTTAGAATTTTTACTACAATACAAAATCTAATAAAATTTGATGGAGATGAAGTAGACTTGATGATGAACTACTAGAAAAATAATTAAAATAATATATTAACTAAAAGTGCCAGAAAAGGGCATAGAACTGCCCCAAGACCTTATTCTGTTGTAATTAGGGCATAATTTAGTTAAGTATTAAACTGAATAATCAGTAGAATTAACTTAAACTACTTTAAATATAAGCTGCAAGACCTAAAATGAGTAGAACCGCTAACACTACGTTACCTAGAAACCTAGGATCAATCTTTAAACTCAGTTGCTCCTAAGAGCACTTTGAAACTTTGTATTGGACCTGAACCGCGCGTCGAAAGTCCGATTACCCCAAAACTATACAATTATGACCGCCTTGTTGTACTTGACAACCATCTCGAAACTCAAGTCCTAAAAGTATCCAGAAATACACAACTTGAGCCTAGAGCGAAGTATGTGAGAAACGCGAATATCTTTAGAAAATACTGAAACTTAAGTGAATTGAGTCTGTTCGCTTGCGGACCAAATCGAAGGATTCAGACCGTTAGAATCTGAGCCAATTATACCCTCAGATCAAAAAAAATTTCCAACACATATCAGTGTACTTATGACCCTAATCCAGCACCGGTGACTGTTGAACTGAAACGGGTCCGCCGCGGCCGATCTACTAATCTGATCGGGCCAAGATCTTAACCTAACCTAGATCTAATGTCAGAGAACTTAAGTCCGACAGCACGCAGAAAAGGGGCCTCCAGAACAGCTCTTTTGGACTGAAACGGCCCGTATTTGGCTATAACCTAAGTATACCTTGGCCCTGGGGCCATTCCCATCAGTTTTGGGCCTATATAAAGGCCTTAAACTCTCTCTCTCTCATTCCATACGAATTTTCAACCCTATGAGAGAGAAGAGAGCAAAGAGAGAAGGAAAGTGAGAGAAAGTGAGAGTGAAAGAAGGAGAGAGTTCTTGGGATTCTTCATTGTCGTTCCAAGTGTTTAACTACTACTTATGTATCGCTATTCCGGCATTTTTGATTCCATTCTTGGGTAAGAAATCCTAAGCCTAATCTATCTTAGGGATTCAAATAGAGTAAATGGTGAAATAACTAACCTATTTCATCCTATAGGTTGCCGTTGTGCCGTAGACAAAGACGTAGTGTTCAAACTGAGCTCGGTATGGGTCTATCGGCGAAAGGTGCGGACTATAAACATTTAGGTTATAGTTTTTAAGGCTTTCAATGTAAGTAATGGTTTATGACTGACTTGATTGCTGTCAAATGTGCTTAAATACGATGTTTTCCTTATATTACATATAGATATAAACTATGTTGAGTATAATGTATTCTATGTATTTGTTGAAATGTCAGAACGACTATGAAAATATGATTTGTGCTTGCCATGCTTGTAAATTGAGAATATATGATCATTGTATGAGTGACAGCTCCTTTGTAAAAGGATTTGCCCTAATGTCTGTTGAAACTAATATATTACACATATGTGTCATATGTAGTCTAAGTGCTTGACAAAATGCCTGTATGAGTAATTGGTTGATGCTTTGTATTTACGAGGGTTGTTGAGATAGGATTCTAGACTACCTTAGCTATATGTATACTTTTCTTCATGTAGCTTTAATTTTAAGTGCATGTTTTGTATAGAAAATGTATATGTAGAATATCATGTTATATGTGTTGAATAATATGCTCAAATGATATTTACGTTGGAATTAGTTGTTAAATCCCGTATGCTTACTTCTTGTATTTGACTGTGATTGGGACTACGACATAGTCCAGGCAATCGGTAACAATTCTTGTTTGAATGGCTGAGCTAGTCTCACCACCTTTGTTGCGTTCGGTGAATCTGAGTCGTACGATGATTCTCGACAGTGGTTAGCGCTCCATGTCGATTAATTCAGTGTATGCTTATACCAGTCGAACGTGTCCAATAAACCAATTGTCATATTGTGTGTTTACCATGTATAGTCGCTACTGCTTGAATCTAAGGTACCAAACTCACCAGTGAAAACCCGTTCAACCTTGGTACCTCGATCCATTAAGACTCATGAGCTGGACATGGTGGTATGGGACACCGTAGTCGAGCTATCGGCCTACACTGGGGTGATGAGCCTCCCCATAGTGACCAGTGAGCAACCCAAACTCGTAAGCTGAATACAGTGGTATGGGACATTGTATTCGAGCTGTCGGCCTACACTGATCAGGTGACGAGTCCTTTGTAGTGCCCTCGAGCATACTCTGAGACTGCGTTGAGGCGACGAACCTTTTCGTAATAACTAGAGTATAAACTCAGCCTACACTAGCACAACCCGGTTGTGGTCCCCAGTCAGGTCAGTGACGAGCCTTCGAAAATAGACTGTTAGTTGGTAAGGCATTAGTGGAGTGACCTCGAGTATCCCCAGTCGGGTTGGTGATGAGCCTTCGAAAATAGACTACCAGTTGGTAGGGCGTTGGTGGTAGTGACCTGAACTTGCCTATCGTATGTGATTAACTAGGATTGATGACCCTAGATGGATCAATGTTGGGTAAATGATATAAAGGATAAAGGGTGGTACCTTAGCTTTCCAATCCCGCTGTATGAATAAACCTAAGTAAGAACCTGACTACTCATGTGCATGCACCACATTACGTGTGCCTTTGGCGTAACAGGTCAAGCACTGAGGAAGGGTTGCATGCCGTGATCGTGAAATGAAGTCGTTGAGGGAGCACAGGCAAGGGCATGCATCATTATTTCATATCATTCTTGCATTAACAAGAGTACTTAAGACCTGATTGGTGTATTACGTTATCATTACTGCTTGACTGAATTGATAACATGTTAACCTTTACTTTATTATTCCACTGAGTTGATCACTCACTCCCATATTACAGGATGAAGTTTTAAACACCAATCAGACTCTATTTTAGTTTCAGATGATGGCGATACTTGTGAAGCGGAGCCGGACTTTTATCATGATAAGGAGGGTTTCTCCTATATGCAGCTATCAGACGTGTCTATGTAAACTGTGTTCTAATCGATGGGGTTACAGGGATGCTGATTAGACGCCATTACACTTTTTATTTTATACTTTTGGAACATCCATGTATATTTATTTTGTTCATTTTTGGAGTATACATGTATATATTTAACCTGGTAACATGTTCACACTCTGGAGACTTACAACTATTTATACGCTTTATATATCTATCGCAGTCTTTCGTTTACGTAATTTAACTGTCTCTGTAGTATGATATACTATTTTGGTATAATCTCATTCATGTTTAATGTACTAATAAGAACAACATTCAATCATCATTATTTATGTTGTATAAGTGATGCATTGGAACTCGGGAGCTAAGCTTCTGCTCAACCCCCAATTTTCAGGGCGTTACATTTTCTCTTCTTTTTTTCTTTTTTTCTCTTGCTCTCTTATAGGGTTTGGTGAAATTTTAAGGCCTCAAAAGACCCAAATCAAACTTAGGTATTATAAATTCAGATCTAATACTACCATTAATCTGTGCGCTTTGTGGAAGCATGTTCATCGAAGATTGAAAAATCGAATAACTAAACAATAAAACAAGCAACCATAGAACACAATATATTTTATGTGAAAAACTCTTGTGAAAAAAAAACCCATGACATAAAGTGATAGAAATCCACTATAATTAAAGCCTTAGAGATTACACCGCTACATTCTTTGATTACATATGATATCTTGATCTCTCCTTACGAGGTGCACCTAGGAAAACCCTAGCCCATTAAGAAAATCCCTTCCCAAGCCCTTACAACCATGTAAAACCATTTCGCTTCACAAAACCCTAGCCCTTAGATAAAACACTCATATTAACAATCCTTAATAACGATTTGACTTAAATACCCTGATTACCACTAATCTACGTAACATGTTCAGTCGGATTGGATGTAACCTTCGATTGAACAAAACCAACCCAAATACGCTTTTCGATCGAACCGAAAACGTGCAAATCTTCACAGCATGCAAACTGAGAATCTTCCCAATTTTCAACGGATTATTCAAAAATGACCTCGGTCAAACAGAGATAGGACATATCTGCACAACAAATTAACATAATACAATGCATCTTGCACAATATTCAATAGGTTGGCAATGGATATCCATTTACTTGATTATTCAATATTTTTCAACCCGATAAAATCAGATATAGATACAATGAGTAAAAATCAAGTAAATGAGATTATCCATACCTGGTATGCTCTTAGTCAAATATGGATATGTTACTCTCTCTCCTTCTTGCCCGACTTACTTTTTAATATCAATTTTAGTTAGATAATTATTATATTCATATTTGCTTACCTAATTATCCTAGAGTATTTTTATAATTTACTTCACTAATAATAATTTTTACTATAAAATATTAAATACTTATATACGATATATTTAGGCCATAATGAGATTGGAACATGAAAAATACATTTTTTTTTTTTTGATACCTTATGTCATAGTTAAGATAGAATTTCTATGGAAAAGCAAGGTCCATAACAAGTGTTGCCTACCATTGACATAGATGGTGAGGTTGATATGGTGACCATTACTATTAATATTCAGCAAATTATGCTATCAGATTTTGTTTTCTAAGTTTTCTATCTTTATTAATTTTATTAGGTACGTTGTTTATTTTAGGCCTACTTCTCCATGTGTACCTCAACCTTTGGGTAACCTTTCGGTTATCAAGGATCACCCTCTCAATCGGATAATTAGAGATCTGGTTATCGGTGTGAAAACCCGACGGCAACTTAAGATCATAAATAGTCATCTTTGGTTCAATTCCAAGATTGAAACAAAGAATGCTGCAGCTGTTCTACAAGATGAGTACTGGATAGCTACTACGTAAGAAGAACCGTAACAATTTGAAAGAAATGAGGTGTGGAAGCTTGTCCCAAGACCACAAAATATCAATATCATTGGAACCAAAAGGATATATAAAAACAAATCCAATTAATCTAGAAATGTTGTAGAGTAGTTGTACAAGGATACTCACATATTGAAGGCATTGATTTTAATGAAACATTTGCCCTGATAACTCGACTAGAGTCTATTAGAATCTTTATGTCTATTGCTTTTGATTTAAAATTTAAACTATTTCGAACGGACTTAAAGAGTGCTTTTCTGAATGATGTACTTGAAGAAGAAGTATATGTAGAACAACCTAAGGGATTTATTGATCCAAAACATCCTCATTAAGTGTCAGCACTCTATGGTCTCAAACAAGCTCTCCATGCATGGTATGAACGATAAATGCATTTTTTGATTGACCACAAATTTACTAGGGGGAGTGTTGATAAAACCATTTTTGTTCAAAAGACCAGGGATGCCTTACTCATTGCCCAGATTTGTGTAGACGATATAGCATTTGGTTCCACATGTGAGGATATGGCTCATGAGTTTGCTCGCTTGATGAAATCAGAATTTGAAATGAGCATGGTGGGAGAACTAAATTATTTTCTAGGATTGTAAGTTAAATAGCTCAAATATAGGATTTTTATTAGTCAGGCCAAATATGCGAAAAAATTAGTAAAATAATTTGGTCTTGAGTCTAGTTGAACACATCACACACCCATGAGCACCACACTAAAATTATCCAAGGATATATTAAGAAAAGGTGTGGATCAACACATCAAACAATTTGGGATGTTGCTACACTTTTTTGGATGTTATGTATTGGTCATCTTTGGCTATCTTTTATGAATGATATTGTCAAACATATTTATGCTTTCCCCATATGGGGTTCTATGATTATTGTTTCTTTCCTCTGAATGTTATATCATGCTCATATTTTTAACTATCAATGATCACTTATGTATTATCTAACATCATTTGCCAATCACTGACAAAAAGGGGGAGAAACATACTCCCACCATCTATTTCGGTTATCTTTTTGGAAACAATGGTGTTGCAGGAAGTTAGGGGGAGCATTGAAGAATTCATGTCTTGTGTTGTCCGTAAATCATGTAAATTTTAGTTCAAACATGTAATCTTAAGTATTGATTAAGTTGTATAGGTGTTTGTTAGGTTTTTTCAAGTAATTGACAAAAGGGAAGATTGAAAGTACTATAATTTGTCAATTAGCATGAATTAAGAGTCTTAAAGTCAAGTGGGCCCCAAAGAAGAACCAAGATTGAAGACTCAAAGGTTCGAAATCATCTGATTCAAGATAAGGTAAGAAAGTCACAAGACCTCATCAAACCCTATATCAAAACCCACCAACTATAACTCTATACCTAGCCAATACCATCTAGGAAAACCTATTTATAAATGTTCAAAAAATTTAAGTGGGTTAATGTTTGAGTATATGAACAAACTCCAAAAATAGACATCTACGATGGTATTGAAGTGCCATCAAACTGCCTTCGATGGTATTTAAGGTAGCTCGATGACATCGAACTTAGAGCACCATTTGTCCAGTAAAGAATCAAGTTATATATGGATTTTTTATGATGGAATCGAAGATCTTTCGTTGGCATCGAAGAACTCTTCGATAGCATTGAACTTAACATCGATGACATCGAAGAAATGCTTAAACAGTCCAACAAGAAATCATCTAAATTCTGGATTTTTGTGAGGGCAGCTAAGGTCAGCTCGATGACATCGAAATTGGACCCTAATTTGTTGTAACGTCTCAAAAAAATCCGTACAAAGACCCGAGTACCACCTTAGGCAAAAATCACTAAGGACCAAATCCTTTAGATATTAGACGAGAATTAACTAAGTGTTAAACTAGATTATCCATAAATTTAACTCTAACAGCTTTAAATATGAACTGCAACACCAAAAACTAGCAGAATCGCTAACGCTACGTTACCTAGAAACCTAGGATCAATCTCAAAACCCAGTTACTTTTGGAGCACATTGAAACTCCGTATCGGACCTGGACCACGCGTCGAAAGTCTGATTTCTACGAAACTATACAGTTATGATCGCCTTGCTGGGTTGACAACTATCTCAGAAATCAAGTCCTAAAGGTATCCAAGAACGCACAACTTAAGCCTGGAGTGAAGTGTGTGAGAAACGTGAATATCTTTAGGAAATGAACTAAAACTTAAATGAATTGAGTCATTTTGCTTGTAAGAAAAATCTAAGGATTCAGACCATCAAAATATGACCCAATTACACCCTCGAATCAGGAAAAATTTCCAACATATGTTAGTGCACTTGTGGCCCTGATCAAGTACCAATGACAGTTGAACTGAAACTGGTCCTCCACGGCCGATCCAATGATCTGATCAGACCGAGATCTTAACTTGGAGTAGATCCATCGTCAGGGGGCTTACTCCCGATCGTATGCAGAAAGGATGCCTCTAGATCAGTTTCGTTGGATCGAAACAATCACTCTTTGGCTATAACCTAAGTATATTATGGCCCTGGGGCCATTTCTATCAGTTCTGGGCCTATATAAGGTCTTTTACCCACCCCTCTCATTCCATACAAATTTTAAACCCTAGGAGAGAGAAGAGAGAGAAAGGAGAGGGAGAAAGTGAGAGAGAGTGTGTGAGGGTTTGTTCCTAGGATTCGATCCCACCACTCCACGTGCTTAACCACCACTTGTGTCGTTATACCGGCGATTCTGATTCTGTTTTCGGATAAGAAATCCTAACCCTAATCTATTTTAGGGATTCAAATAAAGTAAATGGTGAAATAGCTAACCTATTTCATACTATAGGTTGTCGTTGTGCCCTAGACGAAGAGTTAGTGTTCGAACCGAGTTCATTACGAGTCTACCAGTGAAAGGTGCAGACTATAAACGTTTAGGTTATGGTTTTCAAGGCTTTCAATATCAGTAATAATTTATGACTGACTTGATTGCAGTCACATGTGCTTACATACAATATTTTCCATATATTACATATATATATAGGCTAGGTTGAATTTAATGCATTGCAAGTGCTTATTGAAATGTTCGAATGAATATGGAATTATAATTTATGCTTGTCATGATTATTGGTTATAGGTACATGATTGCTGTATGCATGACAACTCCTTGGTGAAAGGATTTGCTATAATATGTGTTTTAACTAATTTATTTTATGTATGTAATATGTGTAGGCTAAGTGTATGATAAAA
This sequence comes from Magnolia kwangsiensis, assembly GCA_037074715.1. Lineage (NCBI taxonomy): Eukaryota > Viridiplantae > Streptophyta > Magnoliopsida > Magnoliales > Magnoliaceae > Magnolia > Magnolia kwangsiensis. Next base: position 25,833,239 of record CM073585.1, on the reverse strand, counting down.
TAACTGAATAAGAAAATGTTTGATGTAATGTATTTAATGAGGATGTTAGGATAAGATTCTCAATTCCCTTATACATAGTTACAGTTTCCTTTATGTAACCTATCTTATTAATATGTGATTTACAGATGAAATGCCTATGTATGGTAACATATGTAGTATGTGTTTGTTGAGATTTATATTTAGATTTGGTTGTCACATGCTGTCTTGGATTACCACATGTGAATACTATTAGTTGAAGTGTGATTAAGACTATGACATAGTCCAGATAATCGGTAATGGTTCTCAATTAAGTGGCGAAACTACTTTCGCCACATCAAATGCGTTTGGGGAATCCGAGTCGTACGAAAATTACCGACAGTGGTTAGGCCACATGGAGTTCTTACGCGCTCTATGTCGACCAAGTTAACATACGCTCATACTAACCGAACCTGTCAAGTAACCTCATTGGCCTAAATGTGTGTTTACCATGTATGAACGCAACTACTTGAATCTAAGGTACCACTTACCAATGAAACTTGTTTAACCTTGGTACCATGATCTGCTAAGAGTCATGAACCGGGCATGGTGGTATGGGACACCATGGTCGAGCTGTCGGCCTAAGCTGGGGCGACGAGCCTCCCTATAGTGTCCAGTGAGCAACCCAATCTCATGAGCTGAATACGGTGGTATAAGACACTGTATTCGAGCTTCCAACCTATGTTTTGGTGACAAGCCACTTGTAGTGACCTAGAGCATGTACTTGGTCTACGCTAAGGTGATGAGCCTTTCCGTAGTAACTTCGAGTATAAACCAGGCCTGCGTTAAGATGATGAGCCTCTCTGTAGCGACCTGGAACTACCTATCGTATGTGAATAGCTAGGATTGATAACCTTAGATGGATCATTGTTTGGGTAAGTGATATAAAGGGATGTGCCTTAGCTTCTCGAACATGCTATTTGAACAAACCTAATCAAAAACTTGGTTAACACGACCATACATCACATTGTATGTGCTTTGGCGAGGAAGCGCACATTTATGGAGTTTGTCATGCGCAATCATTAGATGATGTCATTGAGCGAGTGCAGGCGAGGGCATGCATCATTACAGCATACTATTCCTGTATTAACAAGAGTACTTATGATATGATTGTTGTACTGCCTTATCATTACTACTTGACTGATTTGATAACATGTTAACCTTTACCTTATAGTTCCACTGAGTTGATCACTCACTCCCACTCTGAGACAATGTTTTAAAATACCAACCAGACTTTGTTGTAGTTGCAGGTGATGTTGCGGCTTACGAGATGGAGCCCGACTTTTATGATGACGAGGAGTTCTCCTTCATACAACTCTGGTAGGTCTATGTAGACCTGGAGTTGCGCATCGGGGATACAAGGATATGAATAGACAATATCACATTTTATCATTTTGTTATTTCAGGAGTATACATGTAATTATTTGACCTAGTGACATGTTCATACTCTGGGGACTCACAACCACTTATATGTTTTATATATCTATCATAGTCTTTTGCTTGTGTAATTTAACTGTCTCTGGAGTATGATATGTTGTTTTGTTATAATCCCGCTCATGTTTAATGCACTAATGCGGATAACATTTAATCAACATTATCTATGTTACACAAGAGATGTGTTGGAACTCGGGAGTTGGGCTCCTACTCAATCCCTAAATTTCAGGGCATTACATTTGTCTAGCAACCTCAAAGTCAAAATCTAGATTTTTATGATGGCATCGAGCCATCCTTCTATGGCATCGAAGGACCTCTTCGATGACATCGAAAGCCACTTAATGGCATCATTAGAAATTCAAAAATTGTCCAGCAACATTGTGAATTTTAAGAGGATTTTATCGATGTCATCGAAGGTCATTCAATGACATCGAAGAGACACTTCAATGACATCAAAGACCCTTCAATGACATCGAACCCGACAGTTTTCTGCTCATTTTTTTTACCATAGTAAATCCTTTCTATATATTCATTAGAGGTGTTTCTTGATAATTTTGTGAGTTATTGAGAGAGCTTTGTGACATCTTCTCAAGCTCTCTTCCCTCATTGAGTTCATCATTCAATCCTTGTCTTAAAGGCTATCATTGAAACATTCAAAGCTTGGATTGAACAATGAACTCCAACATTCATTAATGCTCTAACAACCACGCTCTCTTCCCTCATTGAGCTCATCATTCAATCCTTGTCTTAAAGGCTATCATTGAAACATTCAAAGCTTGGATTGAACAATGAACTCCAACATTTATTAATGCTCTAACAACCACATTCATTGGAGAATTTGCATGTTAGTAAGCATTGAATTCTCAACCATGGAGATCCTTAACTAGCTTTTAAAGGCCCATCAATAACTAGTTAGAAATCACCATACCCTTGACCCAAAAACCTCGACATCTTCAATGAAGCATTATCATACAGTTGTGATATAAGGGAGCTAAACATCCTTCCATTATTCAAGAAGACTTTCATCAATTGCTTAATGGAGCTCACTCACTTTTAGGTAAGTATCAAGAGTCCATTGTTTCTGGAAACCATTCCTTGTGTGGGTTTGGGTTTCAAAGTTTGAACTTTCAAACTCGACAAGTCCTTGTGTAAGCCTCCGACGAGAGAGTGTGTTTTTGTTATCCTTATGTAGGACTTCTTAAGTTCTTGTGTTGGACTTGATAAGGCCTTGTGTAGGCCATCGACAAATGGAAAATGTGTACCTTGTGTAAGTTGTAAAGGTTTATGGTGAACCTAATTTAAAACCATCTGAATAGTGAAATTCGACACACGCTAGGAGAGAGTGAGTCAGCCGAGAGTAGAGTAAGCATGTAGTCGAACCACTATACATCGTGTGCATTGTAGTGAATGATTTAAATCTCTATTTTTTATGTTTGGCTGAACAATATACTTTGTTTATTTTCTACAGCAAACATGTTTGACAAAATGCATGAATGATGTGGTTCACTAAATAGAATATATTTATGCATTTCTTATCACTTAGAATTCTTTACTTGTATATCTAGAAGTAAGTGCAGGTTAATAGTTTAAATAAATTTCAAAAAGTCATATTCACCCCCCTCTAGGACATTAGACGTATCTTCAAGCTTCACTTATAGCGGTAAAACTACAATTTCATATACAACTCCTCCATGACTATGTGGATTTCTTTGCCTGGGATTATCATGAGATGCCCAGATTAGATCAGAGACTGGTGGAGCATCGCCTACCAATCAAAGAGGGCTTTAAGCCATTCAATCAACCAACAAGAATGAAGACTCCCAAAGTCACCCTTAAAATGAAGAAAGAAATCGAGAGGCTACTAAAGGTAGGGTTCATCAAATAAATCATATATATATATGTAGATTGGATTTCAAATATCAACTTGGTAATCAAGAAGAATGAGAAGTTAAGGGTCTGCATTAATTTCAAGAACCCAAATCTTGTAACTCCTAAAGATGAATACCTTATGCCAATGGTAGACCAACTAATTGATAGGGCCACGGACATAAAATCATGTCCTTCATGGACAACCATTCAGGATACAACTAGATCTTCATTGTTGAGGAAGACATCTCGAAGATGACATTCCGATGCCCCGGAGCGATCGAGACCCACTAATGGTTTGTGATGCCTTTCAGACTCAAGAATGCGGGCGCCACTACCAGAGGGCCATGAATGTTATCTTTTCATGACATGATTGGCAAGTTTATGGAAGTATACATCAACAACGTTGTGTTAAAATTAATTGATCTGGAGGACCACTTTGCCCCTATCTAAGGAGATCCTTCGAGCGTATGAGGAAACACAGTCTGAAGATGAACCCTTTGAAATGCCCATTTAGAGCCTCTACTAGAAACTTTGTAGGGTTTCTCATTCATCAATGGGGCATAGAGGTCAACCAGAATAAGGGTTAAGCCATCATAGAAGTAGCGCGTCCTAAAAACAAGGAGTTATAAAGGTTCATCAGGAATGTAAATTTTTTATGCCGATTTATTTCAAATTCAACAAGGAAGATCAACCCCTTTTCACAACTCATTAAACTGAATGCTAATCAAGAATTTGTTTGGCAATCAGAGCATCAGGCTGTTTTCGACTAGTTAAAGAAGTATCTCATGAAGCCTCTTGTTTAAATTCCCCAAAGAAAGGATGGGTCATTTTGATTTTACATTTCAGCCACTAAAGAATCAGTTAGAGCGTTACTTGCACAGGAGAACGATGATAGGAAGGAACAAGCCATTCATTACTTGTTTAGGACACTGCATGACGTCGAAAGGAGATATTTGGCCATCGAAAAGCCTTGCTAGTATTATACTTCGTCGCTACTGAACTCTATCATTATTTGATGACTGGCATGGTCCATGTCATCTCATCGATAGATCTAATCAAATACATGTTTACCCAATCAATCTTGAGAGGGAGGATTAAAAAAAATTGGATCTTGGCCCCATAATAGTTTTTGTCAAGCCCCAAACTCGGAAACCGGGCTCACAAAATTCTCAATCGCCGAATCCGGTACCAACAGCCTCCGTAGCACCCTATTCTCGACTCCCAACACCCATATGCCAGATTCCGATCCTAGGATCGTACAAGGAGAATTTTTCAACATACATTTAACTTGTAATAAGCATAACCATAAGTTTACTCAAATCACAAAGGCAACATCATCATCATATATCCACTAATATAAACAGTTGAATACAGTGCTGAAAGAAAAATATATATATCAAAAATCAAAGCTTCAGAAGACAGTTGCATGCTTCAAGCTCAATGCTACTGCTACTGCTACCCAACACCACCTGCACGCATATACTGTGCATAAGCTTGTAGAAAGCTTAAAGGGTGGTGTAAGTATGTGTGATGCACGTGCCAAGCATATAAATGTCAGAATAAGTGAAAATACTGGCAATCCATAAACATGTAAGTCCATAAATACCATCAGCCTTATCTAGGCTATGCGATAAAAAACACAACAAGCCAATATCATATACTGAGGATGCAATATACAAATCCTGACGAGTCCACAAATATCGTCAACCTCATCTAGGCCATATAAATGTAGAAACGTAGCAACCCAGAATACCATATGCTACGGTTGTAATGCAATATGCGGTGCGAATGAAATGACCAAGATGAAGTGTGAAGTCGGGATGATAGTACGTAGTATCGCAGGCTATGGGGTCCACCACAAGGGACTTCTATCTACATCAGTCTCATACCTAAATTTGAATAGTTAAACTCAATGTAGTAAACTCCTGATATCAGGTTAATAGTGTGCCCCGACCGAAATCCTAGCTATTGCGAAGGTACACGTAATAAATAGTTATGCACCACCAGTCCAAGTGGATAGTGAATGAATGAGTATGCAACTCCTACTCAATAAGTCCACATATCAGTACCATATATCTCTGAGATCATCATCGGGGTCTATTACACTCAACACTACCTGCCGCCCCATCAAGCATACAACCTAGTCAGTGGAAGAGACCTCACTATACACCTACCAACAGTATACCAATGCTTACCCAGCTCGTCGATAGCGGACCCATTCCTTAAGCTGGTCAGACTCAGCCTAACATTGCCTACTCTCTTAGATGGGTAAGGCCACACCCCTTCCCAACCGACCACGACATAGTGAGAGACGCAACCTACTAGTATTTGGCACTCGAGCACTCATATATCCACTCGGTCCAGACATTGGGGCATCCTCTGGTACCAAGAGGGTTTAGAAATTTTCACCAAGGGACATCTATGACGCCCAAATCCTAAAATTAAATATTTTTTGTATCCTACCTAACCATCCACGACATGCCTGTAGAAGCCACGACCCTGATGTCGCTAAGGCGTAAGGTGGTCATATCACAAAATACGAGATGCATGAATCACACCATCCAGTCATGCATCAAACACACGCATACCATGTGCTCATGTGGGACAACTCCTCCTATCAGGGAGTCCCATAATAATCCGCCCTTTGACATATGCAATGGTCAACCATATCTCATAACAAATATGCAGATGAGCGTATGAGCATGTATCGATAATCGGCATCAATAATTGGCTTAAGAAAGGGGCTAAGGGAAGGTTATAATGTGGATATTTAATCATCATCGCCCATCAATGTGGACATTTAACCAACATTGGTCCCAAGGAGTGGCCCACATAGAGCCGAACGTATAGTGGGCCCATGGCCTCACACAAGAGCCTAATATACATCGCCATGGGCCTCATTTTGGGCCTCAAATGCATCAAAATATGCCTCTCGAATGGGCCATAAGTATATCAAAGTGGGCCTCACAGATGGGCCACAAATACATCAAGGTGGGCCTCACAGATGGGCCACAAGTATATCAAAGTGGGCCTCATAGATAGGCCACAAAACATATTAAGGTGGGCCGCATCAATGGGTCGTGCCAATGGGCCTCATATACATCAAGTGGGCCACATCGCATGGGCCTCATATACATTACAATAGGCCACATCACATTGGCTGTGCCAATGGGCCTCATATATGTCAAGTGGGTCGCATTAATGGGTCTCGCCAATGGGCCTCATATACATCAAGTGGGTCGCATACATTCCCAAAAAAAAAAAAAAAATCGTATCAAGAGATCATCTGGACCATACTACAAAGATTAGTGGAGATAATAATTTGTTGGGCCCATGCAGCAACTACTGGCAACGACTATTGGCCCACCATCAAAACAGATGGACAGCTTGGCTTAAGGCACATACATCACGGTACCATCCCATCGTCCCAATCAAATGGACGGTGGGGATAGAGAATACATCAAGGTGGGTCCCATCCCGCACATGTCACACATGTGGATGGGCCCCACAAGCTGCCAAATAAATGGATGGGGGTGGAGAAACGCATACATCACGGTGTGCACCACCGTCCAATTGTTGGACAATGGATACAACACATACATTATATGTATGGCCCACCAAAAACTAGATCTACTTCATTCTTGGATGGTGTGGATGCACCACATGTGCTAAACAGGTGGGTCCCATGTGATGAACGGCCCTGATGAAACATATACATCATGTTGGTGGACCCACCTGACTTGCTGACGTCCACCATCAGCTATACAGCTGGTGCGGTACTCCAACCAATCCCTTCTCATGATAGGTGGGTCCCATGTAGTGTGGCCCACCCACCATACACACACACACACACAACACCGTCCTGTTCCAGCGTCCAGGTGCACTGGACGGACGGTCTAGATGCTGGATACATACATACATCATGTGGGCCCCTAGATGCACGGTGTGCATTTAATACATATCACGGTGGGGTCCCTTAGACGGTGTGGACCCCACACACACATCAAGGTGGCCCCACATCTAAGTTATGGATGGTTGGATGGCATGGATGAAAAGAATACATCAGGTAGGCCCATACGGCTTGTACGACATGGATCAAGTGGACTACACCCATCACAAGAGGGGGAGAGAGAGAGAGAGAGAGAGAGAGAGAGAGAGAGAGAGAGAGAGAGATATCGTGTGATGGAGGGACCTCGCCACTATGGGTCCTTCGGGGATCTACAACACATACATCAAAAGGGGTCCCATCTTAGGTGGGCCTTACATCAAAAATCAATATCTAATCCTATAAATACCCACCGTTGGATCTTGGACTCCTCTTTCCACTGATGCGTTCTAGAGCTCCAAAGGATGAATTTTAATGGTTGATATTATCTTTGGATGGTGGGATTGGGTGGTAGGAAGATGGGTCACACCTAGCTTCTTCCTCTCCTTGGAAAGCCATGGACAGTTGCTCTCTTACTTGGGAGAATGGTTTGAGAAAGAGAGATAGAGAGAGAGAGAGAGAGAGAGAGATGATGTAAGGGATGGGTGATGGATGGAGTGATGGGTGTACTTTGAAAAGGGATGAGTGGAGAGAGAGAGAGTTGACTTTAGGAGTTGTTTGTACTTGGGGATGGGATATGTACTTGACATGATTGATGTGATTGATGGGACATGTTCTCTTGGGTTTATAAATGTGAGGCATTTTTCTCGAACTGAACGTGGGCCCACATCTCCTGGCTTGGGTATCACATTGGCATGCGAGACGTGGCGTCGGAACTGCTGCGACAGTGTAGTCACAAGGGTGTAAGTCTCAGGTTGAACTGACTCAGATTGACAGGGTACGACTCAGGGATGCGTACAAATGCTATCTACGCATCACGGGTCGCCGAAATTTGATCGGAAGGACCGCGGAAGCCTATGGAACGGTACGGTTTAGGATCGGGCCTCATAGTTTTCTTTTCGATATGTTCTACAGAAAGAAGTCAAATGCCAAGCATTAGTAGCTTTCTTAACTGATCATCCTATGTGTGTCGATGATTAGATCACAATAGGGGAACTAGAGATTCATACTATTCACATAGTTCCATGATGACCCACATTTAATGGGTCACATACAAAGCATTCCTCTAGAGCATGGATAATCATAATCTCTCCTACTAGAAGAATAGAGGAGTATGCATTCTAACTTAAATTCGAGTACACCAATAATAGGGCCGAGTATGAAGCACTTATTATCGGTTTAGATATCCTGATGGAATTAGGGGCTAGAACCATCTAAGTCATTAGTGACTCGTTTTTAGTCCTGAATCAACTAGTAGGACAATATAAATGCAAAAGCTCGGCACAATACCACATTATGGCACCATTGTGTAGCTACTAGACGATTTTGATGAGGTCACCCTAAGGTATGTTGTCATGCCCCAAAAATTGGGTATAGAGTGTGCACCCTCAGACCCGAGTTTCAGTTTATAACTCGTACACAAAGTGTACTAATTTAATTCCTTAATCAGTTTAATCAGAGATGATAATTATATTCAGTCTAAGTTCCACCATAATCTCAATCATACATACATAAGCTTAGCACCAATCAACCAAACATATATAAATCTTGATGACCCTTAAAATAAAATAAACCTTAAAAATTATTCATTTATTATATCATCGTACTATAATTATATTTATTCCATACTAACATTGTTTCAATGAAATAAATCTAAACAATTTCTTAAAATCTCAAAATCAATACCAATATGCATTTTACGTTAATTAAACTATGCTAGCAAGTAATCAGAAATGGTCTAATGCGGCCCCTTCATCTTCAGATAAGTATGGTCATGTTTCACATGAATTGTATTCAGGTATGATACATCCTTCCGGTTCTTGCACCACATCGTCTGCTAATGGCTCCTATGTACGGTTTTTCTATCAATAAAAAGGTAAACTAACCAGGCTTAGTGAAATAACCTAGCATGGTTCATAATCATAGTAATTAAAATAACATAAAAGTGGATGTGCAGTGATACGGATGCAAATGATGTATGAATGCATCAGATGGGATGATCGTCCATCTGCTTGGGTTGGAGGTCGTCAACCACATCCACCCGTTGGGTAGACTTCTACCTTTCAGTAGGCTTAGGCATAGCCCGCATCTGATAACGCTCTACTAGGATCGACATGTCTTTCAGGGAGGACCCCTAAAATCGACCATGCATTATATAAATATAATGAATGATGGATGATATGTAAATGTATATTTTTTATATTTAGTATAATTATCTTAATCGAAATATTCACATATAAATTTGGCGTACAATTATCATAACAAAATGCTCAAATTAGTATATCAATCAATCAAATAATTACAAACGATTTATTTTAATTTTAATAAATTATGAAACAAGTTGGGTTACTCACCTGAGTCTAGTAGTGTAGAATCCAAAAGGTAATTAGGTTGGTTTGAATTCAGAGATCCTATCAATTATATCAACAACATTATTATTCATCTAGTTATTTTACATAGTGGGGCCCACCTTGATATATATCTTGAGTGGTCAAACCCTAAATGATCAAATAATTAAAATTATATGTTTATTTAAATTTAATTATCAAGATTTAGATTTTTTTTTTAAATCCTGAAATTGAATGTCAAATAATTAATTGGGGTGGCCCACTGGATGATTAAATCATCTAGATTCTTGAGGTGTTACCATGTTTTACCTCTACACATTAGATGGACGGTGTGGATTTAACCACACATACATCGATGGCCCATCTCGACCTTCTACGCCAAGTGATACTAACACTTGCAGAAAAATCTAAG